>CAUYQG010140688.1:0-42448 GCA_963574415.1 Tarsius wallacei
AGTTCCAGCTACTTGGAAGGCTGAGGCGGAAGGATCGCCGGAGCCCAGCAGGTCGAGGCTGCGGTGGCCGGGAGCGGCCACTGCACTCCAGTCTGGGCGACGGAGTGAGACTCCAACTCAAAAAAAAAAAAAAAAAAGAAATGCTTGCTCGAACTTTGCTTTCCGTGTGCTTCCTCATTGAAAACAGCTGCTCACAAATGTGAGTAAGGTGTGAGGGTGAGCTTCAAAAAGGGAACTACACACAGGGGCATGAAGAAAATAAATGCTAGGAAACACATGATGTGAAAAGATATCTGTCCTTGGCCACATGTAGCTGGCAGGTGGCGGGCTGGATCTGCCTGACTTAGGAGACCAAGTCTTAGGATGCAGTTGTGATGACGTGACAGCAGCTGGGGCCTGAAAAAAATGAAGTAAAAAAACTTCACCAAACAATGCCAGAGAGAAAGAAGGGCATAAAAAGCCCTATGAGGGCCGGGCACGGTGGCTCAAGTCTGTCATGCCAGCACTTTGGGAGGCAGAGGCGAGAGGATTGCCTGAGCCCACGGGTTTGAGACCAGCCTGGGCAACCTCGTCTCTACAATAAATCAAAAAATTAACCGGGTGTGGTTGTGCATGCCTGTAGTTCCGGCTACTTGGAAAGCTGAGGCAGAAAGATCGCTGGAGCCCAGCAGGTCAAGGTTGCAATGGCCGTGAGCGTGCCCCTGCAGTCCAGCCTGGGTGACAGAGTGAGACTCCAACTCAAAAAAAATTTTAAAAACCCTGTAAGCGTAGTAAACTGACCCTTCCAGAGTAAGGAACTAAAAGCAGCCAGGAAGCACAGGGCCGGAGGAGGACCAGTCAGGTCCAGGGAGCCACTCGGGCCTGGAGGGAATACTGGGATGCAGAGAAGCACATCTAAGGTGTCAGGGCCAAACCCAGGGGAGGAGTGACCGGGGGCAGGTGGGCAAGCAGGTGAATTAGACAGGGATAAAATAATTACAGTATTGTTCAACCAGAGATGGGGGCTCCCCATGTGGCCCAGGCTGGTCTTGAACCCCTGGGCTCAAGCCATCTTCCTGCCTCCATTTCCCAAGTAGCTGGGACTACAGGTGTGCTCCATCATGCCTAACTAAATAAAGGGTTTTTTTCAAAATATTATTTGTATGGGAAATCTCACACTTATTATTTTATACTGTCATCACGTTAATCCCAATTTTCTCATTGTGTGTGTGTTGTTGTTGTTCCATAATCCTGATAATCCTCTTTTCCACATAACAAACCAAGGTTCAAAAGGACCAAATTGCTCATCTATATTATTTAGCTGATTAGGGGAGGAGGCCAGGAGCAAAGCCAGGTCATCTGAGTAGAAATCCAGGCACGGTTCGAGCCACCACTCGCTTGGAGAAACATGGAGTGTGTAGGCAGAGAAACAGAGAGAGGATCACCCAACCCCCACCCTTAAGACAAAGGAGCATGCCTCTCTGGCCAGTATCTCTTTCACCATCAAAAAAAACCATGGAGGTAGGCATGCAAACATGTCCAAGATTCACGAGGGTTTGGGGTCGATTGAAGCTCATGGTACCCTCTAGGAATCGGCTTAAGAGACTGCTCGGCTGCAGCATTCAATATTCAGATGCATCTTGTCGATGCATCGTTCTGTACCTTGCTAAGATGCTTGACCCCCCCATCATTTTCAAACTGTAGAGTCTAACGCCACATCATCATCTGACGGGCCCCGTGTATGTCTCTCCCCTTTTCAACCTTCCGGTAACAAGCCTCCAATGTCAGGTGCTAAATTTAAGGCACTTGAGATGTCTCACTTAGCAGGCAAGAACAAATTGACTAAGCAGGATTTAGAACTAGAGTCTTAATTATAGTATTGTGTACCTGAGGTAATTTTTCACATGATGGAGTGGTCCTTGAGATTATTATTTGTGATCAACTCAATTAATGCAATTTGGCCGAGTGTACAAGTGAAGTCAATTACCTGGCAATTGCAAGAGTCTCCTGATAGCTTTATGCTGATTATTCCAAAAACAGCTTCAGGGGAGTATATGCAAAGATGTAGACAAATATGATACGCTAATATAATATACATGCCAAGAAATGTTTACACATTTTAAGAAATGTTATCGATGGAAGACTTTTCAAAGTTGAAATGAATTATGGTAGCAACGTGTAGTATGACGTTTGCTTGAAAGATGGTGTTAATCAGTTGAATGCTGGCGTCACCATGGGACAGGCAGGACAGTCAGAGAAAATGGTGGTTATCATTCAAGGAACACACGACCATTCTGAAGTGGTGTTTGAAATTCAAGAACATCGTGGAAGGACAACGGCAATGAAGATGTGAGTATGCAACAGAACCACCAACACACCCAACTGCACACAGTTATGATGAGTGTGAGACATGTGGTCCAGTGTGTGATGTGCACAAGGGAAGGCCGGGGAGGCCTCACCTAACAAGTCCTGAAGTCATTCACCGTCATCAGAAGTGCCTGGACGCTGATGGGAACCACTTTCAGCACCTCTTGTAATTGCAGAAGCCAAATGTGACTTGTATTCATCTTTTGTTATCGGTATATATTGAGAATGACAATTTTAGTAAGTTTTTTTCCTTTCTTAAAATGTGTGTGCATTTCTTGGCACAATACATATATACGTTTGCATATGTATGTATATATTTATATTTGCACTTACCCACCCCTTTAGGAAAAAAACACTCTACAAGTCCCAGACTTCACAGTCATTGTTCTAGCCCTCTCCTGTCCAAACACTTTTCTACAATGTTCTGTCAACCGTCATGGAGTCTGAGGTGAACTCAAGGGACCCTGCTTGAACCTGTTGCTGTGTGCCAGCCACTGAGTGGTGTTGAAAGATGGAAGGTCACACTCACACGGTGCTGTCACAGACCTTCAACAAGTCAGGAGGCAGTATCATGAAAAGCGCAGTAACTTTACACTTAAATAGCAAAATGAGTTGAAATAGAGTTGGTTGTCTCAATTGTTTAAAACGAGCATTTGGCCGGGCTCGGTGGCTCAGCCTGTAATCCTGCACTTTGGGAGGCTGAGGCGAGTGGATTGCCTGAGCCCGTGCGTTCGAGACCCGCCTGGGCAACTTGGCGAGACCTCGTCTCCACAATAAATCAAAAATTAGCCGGGCGCGGTAGCGCACACCTATAGTTCCGGCTACTCGGAAGGCTGAGGCGGGAGGATCGCCGGAGCCCAGCAGGTCGAGGCTGCGGTGGCCGGGCGCGGCCACTGCACTCCAGTCTGGTCAGCAGAGTGAGACTCCAACTCAAAATAAATAAATAAATAAAATAAAATAAAACCAGCATTTGGATATGTCTCCATGAAGAAACAATGCTGATCAAAGGTTTAAGGTTTCCTTCTGAAATATAATAACACTTTTTTTCTTTTTTTGGTTGAGGTCTCACTCTGTCACCCAAGCTGGAGTGCAGTGGTACGATCACAGCTCACTGCAGCCTCAAACTCTTAGACTCAACTTATCCTCCTGCCTCAGCCTCTCAAGTAGCTGAGACTACACGTGTGCGCCACCACATTTGGCTGGGTTTTTTTTAATTTTCTTTTTGTAGAGACGAAGTCTCACTATGTCACCCAGGCTGGTCTCGAACTCCTAGACTCAAGCAATCCTTCTGCCTCAGCTCTCCAAAGTGCTGGGATTAAAGACATAAGCCATTGCACCCAACCTGAACTTTAATAACTTGATTAGCTAAAGTCTACAAGTAAAGAAGAATACCCACTAGAAATCCAGCCGGGCATGGTGACTCACATCTGTAATCCTAGCACTTTGGGATTCCGAGGCGGGAGGATTGCTTGAGCCCAGGTATTTGAGATCAGCCTGGGCAACACAGGGAGACTTTGTCCCTATCAAAAGTTAACAAACAAAGTAAAACTACAGAAATTCCCTCTCAATATGACGGTTGCAATATAACATCAGTGATAAAATACGCACATTTCAGCTACTTCAGAAAATCTCAAGGGTCTTGTTTTTCTCCTTCAGTTTTATGATAAATAACACTACATAACAAGAGGTTGAAGACCCATGCTTATACTACTTACTTGGCATAAATTCTCTGAACCAGAGAACAACAAAAATATTAACTAAGTTTATTCGGCAGCTACCATGTATCAACCAATCTGCTAAGCACTTTTTCCGAGCAGTATTTCACTCAGCGCTCAAACCGCCTAACAAACAACCTAATAAGGTGAGTACTCTCATTGTATCTATTTTCTTGTGTGGAAGCTGAGGCTGCATACATTCATCTGATGTTACTTACCTGGGTTCACTTCGTTAGTGTTGGCAGAACTCCGATCCCAGCCCAGGCCTGTCTGTCTCTGGCTATGAACACCCACCCCTTCATGACGTCTGTGAAACATGGCACATATCAACCCCAGCTGCTGACTCAGTGCTTTATATAGAGAAGGATCCTGGGGACCAGAAAACCTATGTTGTTATTAGAGAAACTAAAACTCAGAGCAACAGATTCTAGTTCTGCCCTTATGTATGTATGTATGTTTGTATGTATGTATATGTGTATTATTAATATTATTATTGAGTTGGGGTCTCTGTCACCCAGGCTGTATTGCATTGGCACAATCATGGCTCACTGCAGCCTCAACCTCCTGGACTCAGGCAATCCTCCTACCTCCGCCTCCCAAGTAGCTGGGACTACAGGTGTGTGCCACCATACCTGGCTCATTTTTCATAGAGAGGGGGAAGTCTCGCTATGTTGCCCAGCGTGGTCTAAAACTCCTGGCCTCAAGCAATCCTCCTGCCTCGGCTTCCCAAAGTGCTGGGATTATAAGCGTGAGCCATCGTGCCTGGTCAGTTTTGCCTTTTGGTTATTATTTATTTATCTGAGACAGGGTTTCACTGTATCACCCAGGTTGGAGTGAGCGGCATGATCTTGGCTCACCACAGCCTCGACTCCTGCACTCAAGGGGTCCTCCCATCTTGGCCTCTCGGGTAGCTGGGACTACAAGTATGTGCCACTATGCCTGGCTAATTTTTTTATTTTTATTTTTTTCTGTAGGGACAGGGTCTCGCTATGTTGCCCAGGCTGGTCTCAAACTCCCAGAGTCAAGGGATACTCCTCCATCAGCCCAGTTTTGCTTTTGAAATGATAAAAGATTATTTTATCGTTCTTCCCGTTATTCTATAACAGAAGTTTAGATCGTTCAGCAAAAACACTTTGGTTTCTTAATTAAATCAGCTGTTTTTCCTTCCTATCATCACCGACATAAAATGTTTAATTATTGGAGTGTGTGTGTGCCATAACTTCCGTGTGAAACGGTGACTCTCCATGAAGCTTCCTTTTTCCTTCTTCTTGGCTTCAGAGCTGTATACCACATCCAGAAACCCAACTTGTAAGCAAAGTCCTTTAAGAAAGCAAATCAGCATGCTCTGAGCATGGTCAGCTCATCCACTTAGCAGGTGCTTAATCACAGTCAAGGAAGAAAATTACCAAGCACTTACCAGCACTATTTTGAATGCCAGGACCAAGAACCAAGTCAAAACAAAATTTTTTCTATTACTTAAAATCAAACCAATCATTTTGGCAAATACTTATTTCTCAGCCTGTTGTCTACATGTTTCACCTACTAATCATTCTGGGAAAAAAAAATGAATTCTGCTTTAAAATGTTTAAGCTACATTTTTCTAGTCAAATGCAACATGGAAATAATGGTCTTTAAAGGTATTAAATATCACTATTTCAAGCAGAGCATTAGCCGGGGTGGGGGCGTGCTTCTCCCACTATAATAAAACTAAATCCTGGGTAAATAACATATTTTATGTGCCAATGGTTTACGATGAAAACAAGAAGAATCCAAAAGACATAAAGCTGAATGAGAATGAAGATAAACTGTAAGCAATCCACAAGCCGGGTTACCCCAAAATATAAAGTCTTATGTTGCTGACATCAGAAAACAAAGCTTTGGGGCCCTGGTATGAGAGAATAACTGAACTTGAGACTCCTGCATTAAGTCAGGAAGCTAGAAGGGGATTGAAAGTTGTTCCAAAGAGACTGATCCTCAGGGCCATTGGCAATAGAGGCAAGATGAACTTGAACCCTACACTCAATTAAGAATGAATCAGCCAAATAATATATCTAATGAAATAAAACAAACATATCTAGAATATGAAAAGAACTCTTACTACTCAAGAATGTTAAAATGAAATCCAGTGTTTAGACATGGGGAAAAAAAGACTTAAACACAGGTATCTTCTTCACAAAGGAAGATATATGACTGATAAATAAAAAAGATGAAAAGATACTTAACATAATTAGTAGCTAGGGAAATTCAAATGTAAACCACAATGGGAAACCACTGCATGACCACTAGAATGGCTAAAATTTAAAAACTGACAACATAAGTGTTGACAAGGATGTAAAAGAACTGAAACACTTATCTGTTGCCATAGATGTTGCCAATGAGGGAGTAAAATAATACAGCCACTTTGGAAAATTATTTGGCAGTTCCTTTAAAAAGTTAAACACAAGGTCACCATATAACCCAGAAATACCACACCTAGCTATCTAGCAGAGAGAAATGAAAACATACACCCACTCAAAGGCTTGTGCATGAATGTTCATAGAAGCACTATTAATAATAACCAAAAGCCAGGAACAACCCAAATGTCCATCAACGGACAGATGAACAAAGTGTGGTGTGTCCAAACAAGGGACATTACTCAGCAAAAAAAGGGAGCAAACTACTGATACACGCCACAATGCAAACACACCACAAAAACGTCATGTTACAACAAAGAACTATACGTTGTATGATTCTGCTTTGGAGAAACTCCTGGAAAAGGGAAAACTATGGTGGCAAAGTAGAACAGTGGCTGCCTGGAGCAGAGGTGGGATGAGGACAGACCCCAAATGGGCATGAGGAGACTTTGAGATGTTCCCAAACTGGATTGTGGTGACGGCTGCATAACAGTGTTCATTTCCCCAAAGCCATCCAACTGTTCACTCTCATTGGGCAAATTTTGTAGTATGCAAATTATGACTTGATAAAGCTGTTTTTTAAAGATGAATAATCAACCATCACCAAACAGTTTTCGGAAAAGGACAAAATAGAAATTATCAGGTGAAAAGTATAGTAGTTGGCCAAGTTCGGTGGTTCAACCTGTAATCCCAGCACTTTGGGAGGCCGAGGCAAGTGGATTGCCTGAGACCACGAGTTCGAGACCAGCCCGGGCAACTTGGCCAAACCTTGTCTCTACAATAAATACTATTTTTTTAAAAATTAGCTGGGCGTAGTAGCACACACCTGTAGTTTTAGCTACTTTGAAGACTGCGGTGGAAGGATTGCCAGAGCCCAGCAAGTCAAGACTGCGGTGGTCGTGAGCATGCCACTGCGCTCCAGCCTGAGCGACAGAGTGAGACTCCAACTCAAAAAAAAAAAAAAAGAAAACTATAGTAGTCAAATATAAAAGTTCTGCAGGTGGAATGAGAGCTATAGATTTAAATCAAAGCATCATATTCAGTCTCCTGAATTAAATAACAGTCCTGTGGTCACATAAGGATACCCTTGTTTTTAACAAAGGCACATGGATGTGTTAAGAATTACAGGTGAATGGATGATATATGCCACCTTTCTTCAAACGGCTCAGAAAAAATTAATCACATGAGTCTGTGAAGGTGTTTCGTGGGGGAAGCGAGGTAAAAAGTGATAAAGCAAATATTTCCTGTGTCATTATTGCAAATTTTCTGAAAGTGTTTATTTCAACATAGAAGATAGTTTAAAAGTTGATCATTTGAAAAGACTATTAAAATAGGCAAACTTCAGTGAGAAGATTGACAAAAATAGAAAAACACAGTATTAAACCTGAAAAGGGGATTTACCACAGAAAAAATATAAGTTATAAAGATAGCAAAAATACAATAAAATTGTTTATGCCAATAAATTTAAAAGCCAAGATAGGATGATTAAATTCCAAGAACTGACACTGCAGAGTGAACAATGCAATTTTTTTTTGGCAATGCCATTATAATAAAAATTCCAACACTGTTTTTGAATGAACTTAACAGACTGATTCTAAAATGTGTGGGGAAATACAGAGGCCCCAAGAACGGTCAAGGACAAGAAGAATCTAGGAAACCTTCACCCACCAGCTGTCAAGTCTTATGCATTTGCAGTCATTAAACCGTGTGTTTATGGCATAAGAACAGAGAAATGAGCCCAAAGAACAGATCAGAAAGAGATCCACATGTAAATGAACAGTTGATAAACAACCGAGGTGACATTGAAGTTGATTGTGGAAAAGAGGAGCTATTTAATAAAATTTTGCCTAAAAACTGTCTATTTATGAGAAAAAAATGATATTGGATCTCAGTCTCACACCATACACAAAAATAGTCAATTTCAGATAGCCTAAAGACTTAAATGTCAACAATAAAACCAAAATTTTTAGGAGAAATTACAAGAGACTGACTTCAAAACCCAAGTACTTTATTGCTTCAAAGTTATGAATATTTCTTGAATGAGACACAGAAAGTAGAACTCATAAAATAAAAGATGGGTGAAATAGATTGCATTACAATTAAGAATGTCTTTTCGGCAAAAACTATTTCACAGTGGAAGACACACTGTTGGTCAGTATGTGGAAGTGTGGGTCTGTTATACACAGCCAGAGAGCGTGTTGGCCCAACATTTTTGGACAATAATCTTGTACATTTGAACATAAGTATACCCCAGAGCCCAAAAATTCCACTTATAGGTGTTTATTCTAGAGAAAGTCTCAGAGAAGCGCACCAAGAAAGTTGCACAAATTTTGCCGCAGGGGCAAAACCAGAGACAATCCAGAGACCCACCAATCAGGGAAGGAAAAACAATTTATGTTCTATCCACACTCTCTAGTATTATACAGTAGGGAAAACAAATGAACATTCAACCGCCCAGACAAGTGTAAGACAGATAATAGGAAAACATACAAGACGCACAAGACCAGGTACCATACAACGCCACTCCTGCAAAGTTCAACGATATATTGCCTAGGGGTGCACAGCTTTAGAGTTAGAGAATGATAGATACCAAGTCAGGGTCATGTCTTACTCTATGAGGTTGGGCTTAAGAGAAGGTCCTCAGTAAGTGTCAGCAGTATCCTGTCGGGGTTAGAGGAGTGCGCTGAGGGGTTTTTGTTTTGTTTTTTTCATTTGCTTCTCGTTTACTCATGCACTGCATGTATTATTTTGCATATGTCAAATATGAAAATATCAATTAAAAAATGTAGGATTAACATAGATTTTAAGCAAGTTTCTCGGGCTGAAATGACCTCTGGCCTTCTAGGGAACTTTAAGGAGGACGGCTAAGACAACACTAAACCTTGTAAATGAGGTGATTTACTGAGAAGCACTGTACAAGCATGAACACACACCCCGTTGTAAGGGCCTGGACCAAGACAAAGTCAGGTTCAAATCTTGATTTTCACTTATTTAACTTCTTTGAATAACAGGCTCTTCATCTGTCAAATGAAGAAAATAATGCCTCTTCAAAGAATATTCCAAACTAAGGTGACAAAATAACCACAACGTTATGGATGAAGTCCCAAGGACCATAAAACTTGCTCTTACATAATTCCCAATGAAGATCGCCGTCATCTTCAACAAATGTTCATTGTAGCTACTATGCTTTGTTTCTTTATTAGAACCAATGATATTTTAATAGTCTTCATAAATAATTGAATTAATGCAGGAATACTGCTTCTCCTATAGCCTATTGGGAAGATCTTTGAGGAGACAAAAGTCACTTTTATCATCAGTATGATTTTTTTTTTTAGAAAGCAGGATTTATTGAGAGGACACGGTGGGAGGGGACCTAAAGGGATTTCCCAGTATGATGTCTTATTTTTTTATTTTTTTATTTTTTATGTTTTGAGTCAGAGTCTTACTCTGTCGCCCAGACTGGAGTGCGGTGGCACGCTCACAGCCACTGCAGCCTCGACCTGCTGGGCTCCGGTGATCCTTCCATCTCAGCCTTCCAAGTAACTGAAATTACAGGTGCACGCCACCACACCCAGCTAATTTTTTTACTTATTGTAGAGAAAAGGTCTTACCAAGTTGCCCAGGCTGGTCTCGAACCCCTGAACTCAGACAATCCTCTCATCTCGGCCTCCCAAAGTGCTGGGATGACAGGCTTGAGCCACCACACCTAGCCTGATGTTTTAAAATCATAATAAAGTTATATAATAACACGAGTGTGGCTGGTCGTGAGGGATTTTCATAAATACAGTAGAGTCCCCTTTCCTGGCCTCCACACCAGTCATCTCTGTCGGCAGAACCTTCCAGAAAGCCTCTGAGATCCATCTGAGCACACCAAGTACACGCCTCTGCAAGTTCCTGGCAACAACCCTCCGCCCTCCCCGGTCTTCAACACAGCCTCACAAGTCGCCTTACTCCCTCACCTTGAGATCATCAGAAATGACCTTTCAATGCCCTTCACCCACTTTGGACACCTCTGCATGCTCATCCTTGTATAGCCCATCATAGTCCTTCTTCTGACCCCACCTACCCAAGTCCTAAACCCTGACGTTGCGTCCTCTGGAATTCACAGTCAGCCATTGTCAAAACCCCCTTGGTCCTTTTCTCTCAAAATTCCTCTGACTTTCTTGATCTGAAGGAAACATGGATATTCTTTGAAAATACTACCCTTCCACTGTCTTCGCAAGTAGTGGGTGGATTTTCCTCCCTCCTAAGAGGGGAAACCCCCCCAGAACTGGAATTATCTTTTGGAAGGTGGGCCCCTTGTAGTACAGGATATCCCTGCTAGGTAAGTATCCCAAGAACCCGTCGGCATCCGTGTACCGGCTAGCATTGTTGGGAGAGGCTGTTTTAGGTTTCGGTGATTTTTTTTTTTTTTTTTTTTTGAGATTTCTTTCACCGTGTTTGCCCGTTTCATGATGGGTAATTTACAAGGGCACTGGCCCGCACTGTGCTGTGTTCAGCACTTTTTGACCAAAAATGGCATGACCCCATGCTCCACCCTCCCTGTCCTCCAGATCTCACTCCCAGCGACTTTTTTGTTTGTTTCCCCAGATGAAAAAGTTTCTCAAAGGATAGCATTTTGCCGAGGTGGAAGAAGTGAAACAAAAAACGGCAGAAGCACTGAAAGGAATCAAAGTCGACGAGTTCAAAAACTGTTTTGAGCAGTGGAGAAAGCATCTCAATAGGTGTATCACATCAAATGGAGAGTACTTTGGAGGTGACTAAACACGTAAGAATAAATACATAATTTTTTATACCTAAATTCCGGGCTTTTGGGTCCCCCTCAGAGTGCGGGAAACAAGGCAAAGGTCTTTCCTGTTCCTCACTCTATTTTCACACCATTTACCCTCCGTCACTTTAGAAATGTCCTGCTCTGGATTCTGTCAACAGAAGAAACCTGGATCTCCTATCATTCTCCTTCCACGAAGATTTTTGTTTCCACCTTGCTGTCACAATCACCTGTCATTCTTATCACGGTGATACCTTTGTCGATGAGCCCTCCAATTACAAGGCCTCCCACTGCCTTGATCTTGTCGTCTACCCAACCCCAACCACTCAGTTCCAAGGTCACACCCAAGACCGGGTCATTAGCCATAACTGCAACCCCTCCAAAACCCCAGCTGCGAGGGCCCACTCTCCACCACCGCCTTCCCCCTTTCTGGCTCATTACACCCAGTTCCTCAACAGTCCTGCAATGCTTGCTCATACCATCGATCACTTCTCCTATTTCTCCACAGTCCCTTACTTCCCTGTGTTCTCTCTTCCCTCTTTAACCAGTTTAAGCTTTCATGGTCAATGATTATAACTCCTTTGCATGATGCTCAACTGTCCCGGCCTTCTTTCTTTTCAAGGTACTTGCCACCTGGCATCACAACGGCAGAACGGGTTGGTGAATACACAGCCCTTGCCTGCTGGTCTCACCTTTGTCCTCAAGTGGGCTCTAACGCTTTCCAGCAATCATCCTGCCTTTTCCCGTCCTACTCACGCTCCCTTTCTACCAAATCACTCATCAGGCCTTCTGCACAGCCTCACTGATTGCCCTTGCTTCTTGTTTTATGGAAAAAAAATTAAAAAGAAAACAACCGCAGAAAAGACACTTCTCACATTGTCACCATCCAAAACATGCACTCCCAAAACTACCCACCTCCAGAACATGGCTGCCTTTGCTGATTCATATATCCACCAGACATACTGGTATTTCACTGCCTAGAACGCTCTTCCTCTGTTCGCCATGTGCCTACTAATCACCTCCTTCAAACCTCCACTCACTTAGAAAACTGGCCTCCAGCTGCATCCATGTCGCTCCAAAGGACATGACTGAGTTCTCCTTTATGGCTGTGTAGAATTGCCTCATGTGTACAGACTACATTTTCTTTACCCGGCCCACTTTCGCAGAAACAAAAAACTGAATACTGCATGTTCTCACTCATAAGTGAGCCCTAAACATTGGGTCCACAAGCACAAAGGCAGGAACAAACACCGGACGGACATTATTAATAGAAGGAGGGTCATAAAGGACACACAACCACCCATTGGGTTCCATGTCCACTATCAAAGGAAAGTTCAAACCTCACCTTCACACAACTAACTTATGTAGCAAACCCTCACATGTACCCCTTGGCTCTAAAATAAATCTCAAAATTGCTGCTCACATAGTATCTTCTCAATAAGAAATGACCCTATCTGAAATTGAAATCCAGCACTCACTCCAGCTCCTTCCATGCTCCATATATTCTCTTCTTATCTTTCCTTCTAATGCTTACCACCGTTATCTTAAGACACATTTATTTTGATCGTTGTTTATCTCCCCCATGCCAATGTAAGCTCCATGAAGGCAGAAATTCTTATCTATTTTGTTCATTGCTATAGCCTCAGAATCTGAATAGCACCTTACAGGCGTGTTCAATAGATTTATTGAGAAAAGGAATGAATGAATGGGTGTATCCCAATTGTTTAACAAGTGCTTTACTAGAAATTACAGTAAGAGTGTTACTACTTTATTGTTTTAAATAAGATCGTAGCTACACTATTTCAAAACTCAAGTTCTCAATTTCATATAATTATATGCACATAAGTATCGCAATTGCGGAAATGCAGAGTGTTCACTCCAAGACTCTTGTGAGAAGTGTATTCTGCTAAGTGGGGTGTGAGGTGAGCTGGAATCCCTTTTGAAGAAAGAAATATCATTCTGAGATGTGCGTGTTCTAAGTCACCCCAAGATCCTTCTTATTCAGCCTTAGCAAGACCCAGAACACTGGGCTTGGGGTGTTCTTAATGGTAGGTGTGTGCACACGTATGTGTGTGTTAAGAAAATGACATGCTATCCAATTGATGTGCATTTTTTTTCCTCTGAAGCACACCAACTTCCTTTATCTCCATCACAGGGCTTTCAATAACAGCCACTTTCCAAAGCTGTGACCACATTCCCATTCATATCTGAATACTTACTTAGAGCTTACAAAATCTTTCACTGCTACTGTTCTAGTTAATTCTCTCAACAGCACTATCAAGTAGAAACTCAGGTAGCCGCAGACCCAACCTCTTTTTAACGTGTATTTTTAAACGGTATCTAGAATCATGTTCTTCATACTTTAGTATAAAGAAAAAATTCGCATACTATTTAACAGTGGTCATAAAATAATTTTGCAAATGCTAAACATGTGAAATTGCCATAAGATTTTGAGTCTCCATTAGCTGGGCTTGTCTTCTATTGATTTAGGAAAAGTTATTAGGGATAGGTAAATTCGGTTATGGCCCTGATTTTTTTTAATAGCTTTTCTAAGTTGAGAGTAGAGCATACACAGTCATCACATAATTTTAGACAAATACAGAAAACACAGGGGAAAAAGTTGCCCATAATCTTAATACCATCTTTTGTCTTTTTTTTTACATATCTTGGTTTATTTTTAATAAATACATCAAAATGTAGATGATAATGAATGACTTTTTTCAAAGTGGTTGACATGAACAATATTTTATATCACTCCTGAACTCCTGATGCAATTACAGGAAATGTTTAAAAATGGAATTCTTTTTTTCAGAATTATTTTCCAAATATACATCACATTTTATAAGATAATAATTCCATTGTTTCCAGCTTCTTTTTATGAGACGGAATTTGATATTCAGAAAAGCCAAATATTATTCCTAGGTACCATGAGGATATCTAAGTTAAGTCAGGCTTACAAGTTTTTCTCAATTACTTTAAAATCTAGAAGGCCAGGCTTAGTGGCTCAGCCTATAATCCCAGCACTTTATGAGGCCGAGGTGAGTAGATTGCCTGAGCCCACAGACTCGAGACTAGCCCGGGTAAGCTGGCGAGACCTCATCTCTACAGCAAATCAAAAATTAGCCAGGCATGGTAGCACATGCCTGTAGTTCTGGCTTCTTGGAAGCCTGAAGCGGAAGGATCGCCAGAGCCCAGCAGGTCCACACTGAGTGTGGCCGTGAGTGTGCCACTGCACTCCAGTCTGGGCGACAGAGTGAGACTTCAATTTAAAAAAAAAAAAAACTAGAAGAAAAACATGACATGCAAGTATGACATGTATGTTACATAAACATGCAAGTCATACTAACAGTGGTATTGCTTTTATGATTGGCTTTTAAATTTCATGATCTCGTTTAGTTCTCCTCATGACAACACTAAGAGTAAAGTATTATGAGATTCATTTTCAGTATATGAAGGAATATAGATCAGAAGGGCTAAGATTTATTTGCATACGGTCAAACACTAAAGCAGACAGTTGAGATGACTCCCACTCTCTCTGACTACTGTCCTGATTTGTACCATGTGATGTGATCCACCTCCCCCTTCCAAAAGGGATATCTCATCAGACAGACTGAGATAAGCATAGGTTAGCAGAAAAAGGAATTACAATGGGGTAAAGGAATCAGTAGATGCCCAGAGGGGAGGTCTTAAAGCTGGGTCTCCAAGATGAGGCGAGATTTAAACATAGATAGGGGATCCAGGGCAGAGTGGGCTGTCTTAAAGGAAGAGGAATTGAGCAGGGAGAAGGCAGCAACACGCCTAGATCTGTATTTGATGAAAACTGATGTGGCAGCACTGTCGAGGCTATTTTAACGAGAGAAGGCGTTCGAGGTCGCCAGATGGGTTGAAACTATCACCTTCGAGTGGGCAAGGCATGAAAGGCTGTCTGGATTAAGTCAGTGGCAGTGGACATCAAGATGGGGACCATCTGGGAGTTGTTTCAGAGCTAAACTTGTTTGGACTTGGGCACTAAGTAGAGGCCCAGTAGAAACAGAAAAGAGGCTAAGCTCAAGGCTGAGTGAGTAGAGGATTCAGTGCGTAGCAGAAATCCTCACACAGTTGCGCAGACTTGAGTAGGGATACCATTTTTCCAGCCTGTCGCTTCCCGTAGCTATGCCCATGGTTTGGTCAGTCTCAACCCAATCTCCAATCGCATTCATCTTGAAGCAACGTAAAAGGACTCCACTTCCTCTCCCAACTCTTCACCCCCAGTCTCACAAGGTTCAGGTTTTGCCCCCATCCCCTTTTAGGGTGGGACCTTCTGGATGACACCTGCCACCTGTCTGTCAGTCTCCCTAGGCTTCTGAGTATGGCCACCTCACCCACGACTCTGCTCTGCCTTCTTTTAGGTTGGTCTGTGTGGAAGATTCACAATGTTTCTCATTCGGCTTAATGAATATTCCTTCCCCTTCAGAAGTATGACCTAACCCCCCAGCTGAACTTCGAGTATTATCCAGAATTGGACCTCTCTCTCCAGAATCTATGCAGAATGCTTGCACTCTGCCCGTTTTTACCCACCAGTTCGTCACCAAGACATGTCTCTGATACCAACATTTTAATCAAACGTATATATACCAGCCTGGGTGAGGGGGCTCACGGCTGTAATCCCATCACTTTGGGAGGCCAAGGCAAGAGGACTGCTTGAGTCGGGGAGTTTGAGACCAGTCTGGGCAACATAGTGAGATCTCATCTCTACCAAAAATAGAAAAATTAGCCAGTCTACAGGCCCAGTTACTCAGAAGGCTGAGGAAGTAGGATCATTTGAACCCAGAAGCTGGAGGCTACAGTGAGCCATGACTGTGCTGCTGCACTCCAGCCTGGGTAATAGAGTGAGATTCCTACTCAAAAAACAATCAAAAAAATGGTACGTGCCAGTGAATTGCAAAAAGAAAGCACTATTTGGAGTAAATTCCACCTTACCAAATCGCATCCTTTATTCAATTTTCTATATAGCATGCCATAGCATTTCAAACTTTTTATTTATACTTAACTAAAATATTAAAATTAAATTAAAATTATTACCAACAGGATTAGTTCTGTATTTACATTATATAATAAAAATGTACTTTATCAATCATCTTGCCTTAATACTTCATAATTGACCAACTGTGACATATGCCATTGTAAATATTTTGCATCACAGTGTTTTTTTGGTTTTTTTGTGTGTGTGTGGCCAGTACTTTTTCTAAAGTCCAATTTTTTTCAGCCAAAATGTATAGGTCTGCTTTATTTGACTTACTCATCATCTATTTGTCAAAAATAAATGACAATGTGTACATTTTCAGCAATGGTTAATTTAAGTTTTGTTCATTCACTTATTAGGTAAAAAATGTTTATTGATTACCTTTTATATATCAGGTATTATTTTATTTATTTATTTATTTAGAGAAGACAGATTTATTGAGAGGACAGAAAAGCTTCCACCATGGGAGGGGACCCAAAGGGGTCACCCTGGTATTATTTTAGATGCTGGGAATTCATGGCATGAGTTTTTAATTATTAGTTTTGTTGGATCATTTCAAAGTTGCTCCGTTTTATTTTTATTTTATTTTCTTTTTTGTTTGTTTTTTGAGTCAGAGTCTCACTCTGTCGCCCAGGCTGGAGTGCAGTGGCACACTCACGGCCACCGCGGCCTTAACCTGCTGGGCCCAGGTGATCCTTCCCTCTCAGCCTTCCAAGTAGCTGGAACTAAAGGCACACACCACCACATCCAGCCAATTTTTTGACATTGTAGAAATGAGATCTCGCCAAGTTGCCCAGGGTGGTCTCAAACCCATGGGCTCCGGCAATCCTCTCACCTCGTCCTCCCAGAGTGCTGGGATCATAGGCGTGACCCACTGCACCCGGCCTTATTTATTTATGTAGAGTCAGAGTCTTACTCTGTCTTCCAGGCTGGAGTGCAGTGACGCAGTCACAGCTCACCACAGCCTCAACTTCCTGGGCTCAGGCAATTCTGCCTCAGCCTCCCGAGTAGCTGGGACTACAGGCGTGTGCCACCACACCCAGCTAGGTTTCCATTTTCTATTATTGGTCTATTGGGGTACTGATCTAAAATTTTATCCTTTTAATCATTTAGTTCACTGTGGTTTAACATTATGGCATTGATGAGTTAGAGAAAAGAAAAGTCTGCTGGGTCAAAACAGTGAGGTCAGAACAGTAATGTCAAAATGTCTTGAGTCTCTTGGCCTTACTGGGCAGGTCCAGTGACATATTCAGGTACGAACGGTTCCCCCATGTCATGTTACAAGCATAATGCCATTTTTTTATCCAACAACAATAACAAAGACAATAAATCCAGTCCTAATAAAGTACCAGAATGGCCCTTAAGTAAAGGTATTCAGCAAGTGGTTTTCAATGTGGGATGGAAGATTAAGAGAGGGCCCACAACTAGAGATAAAATTTCAAGAGACATAAGGATAGAAGGGAGAGTTGAAACTGTAAGTCTATGAGACTTCCAAAGAAGAGAACACAACAAAAGGAAATTAGAATAAGATTAAGAACCAGTTTGTGGTCAGAAAAAAAAAACAAGATAGGACTTACAAAAAGTAGAGATTTCTGAATGATTAGAGAGGAGACCATTTTTAAAACAGAAGGAGATATGACTTCCAGAATTTAAAAATCTAACAGTAGCATAATTTAGTTTTGTTTATAATAAAAAAAATCGGGGCCAGACACAGTGGCTCATGCCTATAATCACAGCAATTTGGGAGGCCAAGGTTGGAGGATTGCTTGAGCCCAGGGGTTCGAGACCAGCCTAGGCAACATAACAAGCCCTCATCTCTACCAAAAATATAAATAAATAAATTAAATAAACAAAAAACTAGTCAGGCATGGCAGCACTCACCTGCAGTCCCAGCTATTGGGAGGCTAAGGTGGGAGGATCAAGGCTGTGGTGTGCCGTGATGGTGCCACTGCACTCCAGCCTGGATAACAAAGTGAGACCCAGACTCAAAAAGTAAAATTAGGAGGCATAGTAAGTAAAAAAGAAAAATCGCTTGTGCAATAAATGATGGCACAGACGTGGAACGGTATGCAGCAATTCGTAGCAATTGAAACCAGGCCAAATAAATACACTAGTATAAATTGAAGCAAAAAGAACAAATTTCTCTTTTCATTTCTGCTAATCCATTCCCACTGTGGACAGCCAAGAAGGCTGACTTCAAAGGTGGTCCCATCTCAGTGTCCAGCTCTGTCCATGGCCCCCGGTACATACACAAAGAGATGGAACTGGTTTACGAGTGCTTTTTAAAACAAGAGACAAAATGAGGGAAAGAGGGATAAAATAGAGGAGAAAAGTGGAGATCGGCACTTGGTGATCACGTGATGATCACAGGAGATAGAAGCTGGTTAGGCAGACAGAGAGGGAGGGTCTTGGGGAGACTTAACACCTGCGGGAACACCCTCCGCAACACCCCGGTTATATAATTGTCAGCTGAAAGTGTGGTTAGTGTGGTTGAGAGCATCCTCTCAACCCAGGATGTACGGCTAAAAGGGACTTTCGGCTGCTTAAACGCAGGCACAGCAGCTTAACTAAATGGCCTAACTTGACCTTGGCTTATGATACTATCATTAACATAGCATTAGCATTGAGATTTTAGTCCCCTGAGTGAACTTTTCTGTGGTACTCATGGGTAATATTCAAGATGGAGTCACTTTGGCCAAGGACCCCCGTGCGCAATAAGAATTGGGTCTCAGGAAGTAAGGGGTGGATGAGATACAAATGAGAGAGACGCCCCAGAAAAGATAAGATAAAACCCACAAAAAACCTCCTAGCACCAGGTTGCCCATTTGGGGGCCCTCTCTCTTCTCTGGAGAGCTTTGTTGCTTAATCAACTTTTTCTTTCACTCATCCTTTTGGCATCCGCGTTCATTAATCTTCTTGGTCACAAGACAAGAACCCAAGGTTGCTGGTCTAAGCTGACAGTGGAGTTCAAAACTCCTGCAACAGTGAGGCCACACTGTCCCTCTCCAGAATCCTTGCCCCAACCCCTTGTCCTTCCTCCATGAAGGTGGACTAGCCTAGAAGTTGATCCCAAGAAATGACAGAGATGCCAATGAGCCAGCCCCCCTGCCCCAGAGGACTGTCCAGGAGCAAGGACACCTCGGCGAACATCTGTCTTGAGTGAGCGACGTCCTGTGTTGGGAAGAGGAAAAGTAACAATCCTGATGCCTCTGAAACCTCACAGGGGCCCAGACAGGCACTCTCACATACTGCCATGTGCCCCGGGATCCCAGCAAGCCATCAACGTCAGAAAGGTCACGGCAGTTGTACAGAGTTAAGAGAAGGACAGGAACCGTGCCCTTTGGAGATCGGTGGAAGCCTGTCCTTCCCTACTGACCTTGGACTGCAATTGCAGCCCACATCTCCAATGCCAAGAACCAAACCAAAGTGACAAGTACCAGCAAACAGGAAACCTGTTCCAGAGACACACATTCTGCCCATCCCTCATATTATAGTAACTTTCGAGGATTCACTGCCCTTCCCTGACAGGTAAGCACATGTCCATGCATTAGAGCAGGAAAGAACAGGCAAGAGAAACCTCTTGAGAGGGAAAAGATTTTGAAGAGAAAACTTTAAGCAGTACCTAAGATTATTATGCTCGAATTTGATTGCAAAAAAGAGCATGAAAGACACAGTAGTAACTTAAAGAATCCTTGTTAAGAAGTGTTTCACTGTTAAGCAAAAATAAAAATAAAAAACAAAGCTCACTTGTGTAGTTATAAAGTATCTCATTTTTTGCAGAGTTGATTCGAGGCTATTCAAGTAATAGCCATTACAAATATTTAATATCATGGAAAATGGTATATAACATATTATTACATTAAAAAGTAGTTTTAAAACAGCATATATAGCATGATACCTTTTAAAAACGATATATAGGTTTTGAAAGAAAAGACTCGGCTATGTACTATGTTGTTAAGAGTGGCTCACGCTCTGAATGGTAGCATTATGGGTGACTTTTTATTTTTCTCAGCTATTTTCTCTTGTTTTTAATAAGTAGCAGAGTTTTTGTTTGTTTTTGTTTTTTAATGAAAAGGGAAAATCTTTGTTTTGAAAGGAAGAATGCTAACCTACACCACATAGCGAGCTCTCATCGCTACGAAAAATCTTAAAATTAGTCAGGTGTGGCAGTGCCTGCCTGTGGTCCCAGCCACTCAAGAAGCGGAGAAGGAGGACTGCTTGAGCCCAGGAGTTCAAGACTACAGTGAGCTGCGACCATGCCACTGCACTCCAGCCTGGGCAGCAGAGTGAGACCCCAACTCAAAAAATAAAAATAAAAAAGGAATAATGGCCAATAGTATTCACAGCCTCAAAGAGAGAGGTTTTAAGGAGAACACGAACTATAAAAAAATACAAGGCAATTAGATTTGGCTGGTGGGGTACTCACCACGGACCCACAGAAGAATAATTTTCTTAAAGTGACAGGGCTGGACAGTCATTTGTAAAATTCTAGTCTCGTTCATTTTAAAAATCGCCTTGGTTCTTCAGAGCAACAGCTCATCTATACACAGAATAGCGGCTGTGATTCATTCCCTCGTGGTGCCCTCTGCTGAGAAGGAAGCAGAATCCAAGACATTTGTCATGGTTCTGATGGAAGCCACTAACCCAGCTGGAGGCAATTTCTTCACATCTCTCTTCGTACTGCCACACCAAGACGTGCAAGAAAAATGATCCCTTCCTTCCCATGATGCCGTCCTGTCCCCCAGCAGCCCTAGGTCAGATGCAGGATGAGGGGCTGATGTAAGGCCGCCAGATCACCATTCATTTTGTTTGCTTTCATTTTTATTTCTGTGAGACTGCCCTCGTACGTGACAGGTTAATGATGACATATTTACCTGTGAATATTCTTAGATATATTCCAGACTATAGAATAAAGTTGTATGAGGATGGGCACACCACAGCAGGTGGTCGATATCCAAATTAGCTACAACAGTCACATTTACATAACAGGAGAAAATTTATATATATATAAAAATTAATATATATGGTAATTGTATGTGGGAAAATGCGGTGTACCAAATGATGCTAAAAGGGTATAAACCTTGTGGCCAGACTCAGTGGCTCAGCCTGTCATCTCAGCACTTTGGAAGGCCGAGGCGAGTGGATTGCCTGAGCCTGCGCATTCGAGACCAGCCAGGGCAACTTGGCCAGACCTCGTCTCTACAAGAAATCAAAAATTAGCCGGTCGTGGTGGCACACACCTGTAGTTCCGGTTACTTGGAAGGCTGTGGTGGAAGGATCACCAGAGCCCAGTGGGTCATCACTGGGGTGACCATGAGTGTGCCACTGCACTCCAGCCTGGGCGACGGAGTGAGAATCCGACTAAAAAAAAAAAAAGAATATAAATCCTGTAATGACCTACTGTGTCATTGGATGTTACTATTATCCTATAGTTTCTGTTTCTGTTGTCAGTTTGTAACCTTAAAAGGATGATTGCAGAGTCCGTGGGGATTAAAGGCTTCCATGTGAAGAGTCTGTGATGCATAATACAATGCCAGAAGAAACAGCGGGTATTCAGTAAATGTTAGTTGATGCTGAGTATAACCACTGTTCGGGTATCACAAAACTTAGATGATGAAGTTTCATCCATTTGAATACATGTTTATTTCTTAATAGATACTGAGGTTGCAACGAGTCCGAGAGGGAAAGACGACAAATCCCTGTGAGTTTCACATGAAATATTTAAAGAGTCTTCTGACCCAGGCACATCTGCTAAGCTATGATAAGAACAATGCTCTCCAGGCTGTTCAAAACTGTGTGACCCCATGAAACATTAAAGCCGGTTTACTCTCAAAGGGTTCTCCTATAAAAGAGTAAAAGCGACCTCATTCTTCTTGCAGAGTAACCAAAAGGGAAATCTCTTAGATCAGCTTTCCAAACTTAACAGTCTAGTTAGTCTGAAGTGGCAAAACAGAATGGCACCCGCAGGGCATCCACGACTTGTCTTGAGTGTAAGATGGACCGTTCCTTGCTCCATCACACAGAGCACGAGGTCATGTGTGCGACATAAGCTAAGAGTTGCCCAAAGGTCCTCCTGTCCAGAAACCCCATGCCTCAACCTACTAGGGTGCCAACTCACGGGACCCTAGTGTTGGAAGGGACCCCAAAAAGCATCTGCCCAACAAACTCATTTTATAATTGAGATGGAAGCGACTCACCTTAAGTCACTTTCACAAAAGTGAAAGACCAAGACGCAGACCTCCTGATTGCCAGGAAGCCGCCCTTCACATCATTTTGGCCATCTGCCTTTCCTTCCAACGGGACATTCCCACCTTTAAGATTACTACTGGGGGAAGGTACATAACAACACATCTGCCCCAGCTTTACTTCCGAAGCACAGTCACGTGTTTATATCCTTAGCAGTTGCTATTGAGCATCCCAAAATCCTCTTGTTTGTCCTGCTCACACGTCATTTTCCATCTCTGCAAAGCCGCCCCCTTCCTCACTTCTGGCAGAAATCCTGCCCCAGCTGTAGCCCCTAACTCAATACCCAAATTTCCAAGCCACCATTTCCGAACACATTCTCAACTCTGGGTTCCCACCACAGCATTCACAGACAACACCCATCATCCCACTCAACGATATAAAACTTTGTTATTTGACAGATTCATGTTTCTGTATCTTGTCTCCCTGTAAATTTGCACATTCCTTGATGGCTGGCCCATGGGGCTAATTTCATTAGTGCCATCCATAGTATCTCACGCCTACCTTTTTTTTAAAATTAGAGTCTTTGCCACGCAGGCTGGAGTGCAGTGACACAGTCACAGCTCACCACAGCCTTGACCTCCTAGGCTTGGGTGATCCTCTCGTCAGCTTCCAGAGTAGCTGGGACTACAGGTGCATAACACCATGCTCGGCTAATTTTTTTCAATATTTTTTTTGTAGCGATGGGGTCTTCCTATGTTACACAGGAGAGCCTTGAACTCCTAGGTTCAAGCAATCCTCCCGCCTTACCCTCCCAAAGTGCTGAGGTTACAAGCATGAACCTCGCCCCCCCCCCCCCGCTGCCTAGCCTACCTTTTTTTTTAAAATTCTTTTTTCAGTTACCATTAGGTCATAACATATTTTTTGAATGAATTTTATTGCGCATCTTTAAAGTATGCATCATGAGGCTAGGAGATACATATCGATAGTACAATGTTTACTCATATCTACTCTTAAAATAAATGGATACGTTTCATATTCTGCTCTTTTCAAACAGAATTTAAACCAATAATAAATTCCTACTGAGTGTCATCAAACGTGCATTCCAGAACACATTCCAGGAATGCCTTTCTGAGGGGGAAGGATAGAGAACAGCAGAAAAAACAGACCTACATGGCACGCAGCATGCCAGCCCCAGGCCATCACCTCTGCATGGCCCAGCCAAGCCGGCTGTCACGTCCCACAACAGGCAAGTCTCCCCTTCATGTTTTATTTCTCGTTAAATGACACCACAAAATCCCCCATCATGACATTTCAGAAGCCAGTTGTTCCGAGGTATTAAATTAAAAGCAGACGCATGGCAACTCACTTGGACTGTTTGAACAAGGGAGGTCGACGAGGGGGGGTTTCGAGAGCGAGTTGTCTGTATTTGTATCCTAGAAAAAACAAGTCACCAGACCTGCAGTTGGGCACTTAACACCCTCATCATGCCTGGGGCTGGTTTGCATCACATTGTTTCCAATACATAGAGTGTCACTGAGGCCAGAGATATGTAGAGTGTCACTGAGGCCAGTAAACAGGATGTATTCGTGATATCCCCAAATTCCCATTGTTTATTGTTAATATGATATGAAGTTATGATGCACTTGTGTTATTTACTTATTATAAGCCTGTGCTCCTAGTTTAAAGGAAAGTCTTATTCCCAGGAAGGCAATTAAATGGACATTTATCAAGATATGTATTTTATTTTTAAAAAGTATAATTCATCATAACCTTCACTAAAATAAAAATTATTTGGCTAATAGGCTGCTTATTTACCGTGACACTTTTTTTTTTTTACACACATTACATTTTTCTTCAAGGTTTAAATTTTATCTGGTCAAATGTATCATTAGCAGACTTTTAATTAGAACCTGTTATGAAATCCCTAATTTTCCTTGATGCCCACATATATCATACATACATCTATATAATATATACATATATTTGTCAAATGCACAAAATGTTGAATTTTAAAAATGGTAGGGCTTGTGATATCATGCTAATTAAAATCACAGAATAGACTTTTTTATCCATATCATACCATTTTTAATTTTATTTTAAAGATGTGGGGTACAATTCAGGATTAGGTACATAAGCATATCATATCTTTTTTAACAGCTTGTAAATTTCAGAAACTATACTGACATGTCCCTAGATCATATTAACCTGAATATATAATGAAATCCCGATGACCCAACATGGGCAACATAGGGAGAACTCATCTCTACAAAAACTAAATAAATAAATAAATAAACAATTGGCCAGGTGTGGTGGCACTGCCCCGTAATCCAGCTATTCAGGAGGCTGAGGTATTCCAGCTATTCCTGAGTCTCGGCAGTCAAGGCTGATCGAGTATGCCGTGGTCTTGCCACCGCACGCCAGTCTGTGTGACCGAGCGAGACCTGACTCCAAAATAAATACATAAATAAATAAACCCCAGTGGCAATAACAGACAGCCATCGCTTGAATGTCCGCCCACTCAAATTCATGAAGTTGCCAGGATTAACATTTCTGGTCACAATGATACCCGCATTCATCCAGACCAACGCCCATGTTGCAAGCAAGCCACAGCGTGGTGTCTTATCCGAACAAATAAGAATCTGGCAACTGAAGAACAAAGTAATTTAGATCTTTATTGCAGCCTCTCAAAAATATGTATGAGATACGGTAAACCAAAATCTGCTTTCCCCATCTCACCCTAAATGTTCCCAAACATGGTGGCCCCCATTGTCTCTCTCTCACGGCCCTACCCATGCCTGTGCCCTCACCCTTCTCCCAAGTGCTGCCTCTAGACTAACTGGGGCTCTCCCGATTCCATGCAAGGAGCCACGTCTGTTTCTCTGGTCCAAGCTTCGTAGTTACTTCTCATCACCTGTAATAAGGCTATGAAGCAGATCCCTTTTACCCCTGGCAGGATCCTATAAAAATCTTTAAGATGGCAGGGTGTGGTGACTCACACCTGTCATCCCAGCACTCTGGGAGGCCGAGGCAGGAGGATTGCCTGAGCCCAGGGGTTTGAGACCAGCTTGGGTAACATAGCGAGACCTCATCTCTTGTCATCCCAGCTACTCAGGAGGCTGAGATGGAAGGATTGCCTGAACCCAGCAAGAAGAGACTGGGATAGCCATGATTATGCCACTGCACTCCAGCCTGGGCGACACTGGACTCAAAAAAAAAAATCTTTGAAATACTGTTGTTCATCACATCATGACCTTCTTTCCAAAGAGCACTGGCACTAGATAGGGAGAATTCAGGAAAACAGTTAAAAAAAAAATCTAGGTCAGAAGATGCAATCTATTGTGTAGCCCAGCAGTCCTTTTCTACAAGGCTTCTGAACAATTACCCAGGAGCATGTGTTAGAGGGCTTTAAAATGTACATAATTTTTGACTTCCTAACTGGACACACTGACTGCAATTTATGCACAAAGATTTTCATAACAACCTTATTTTTTGTATAGTAATGTCTTGAAACAGCCAAAATATCTAACAACAGGAAAAGGTTCAGTCATGTCAAATACGTGCAATAAAATATTTCATAGCTATTTTCAAAAATATTGATCAAATGATTGAACAGGGAAATACTCTTCTCTCAATCAAATCGTATCTTCGTAATATAAAACAGAAGTCTGACCAGGCAGTGTGGTTCACACCTGTGGTCCCAGCACTTTGGGAAGCCGAGGCGGGTGGATCACTTGAGCCCAGGAATTTGAGACCAGCCTGGGAAACATAGCCAGACCTCATCTCTACAAAAGATCCAAACATAACTGGACATGGTGGTGCATACCTGTAGTCCCAGCTACTAGAGAGGCTGAAGCAGAAGGATTGCCTGAGTCCAGGAGACGAAGGCTGAAGTGAGAGGTGATCATGCCTCTGCACTCCAGACTGGGTGACAGAGTGAGACACCAACTCAAAAAAACAATAATACATAAAAACAAAAATAAATAAAACAGAAGTCTTCTTCTTCAAGTCAACCCATATTTGGTTAGCAAATAAAAACAATAAAAATAGACTCATAAAAATTAGTGTACATGCATTAAACATGTAATTATAATTTTTAAAATGCCTATACATTGTTTCTCCAAATTCTGGATACAGACCCTGACCTTGGGCCCACTGATCAGCATTCTCATAAACCATTTAAAAAAAAAAAAAACTGTGATCTTCATAAACCACACACCCACAACGCTGAAGAATTTTAAGCTGGAGAGTTCCAGGGTCCTGTCAACAGTTTTAAAAGATCCCTATGCTTGCTCTTTGACGAGTCCATGGCAAAAACCAAGAGAGAAAGCAGAGAAGCAGAACAGGAGAAGAGTCTGATAACCCGAGAAAGACAAGAAGGAGACTTGGCTGGGGTGTGAGCCATCCTGGTAGAGGGAAATTGCTGAGTTGACACAGATGTTTAGAGTGAGTATGTGCCAACAGGGCCTCCTAAGTCATTAGCTATGGGGCAAGACAAGTGACTCCTAGGCCTGAGCAACCAGGGAGTCTAGAAACATTACCCGGAAAGAAATAAACTAGGTAACGGGAAGGCTAGCAAAAAAAAAACCAAGCTGTGTTGGACATGCCACATTTGCGGTACCTGTGAGACATCTAAGTGGGATCAAACAGAGTGGAATCTACCAGTCTGAAATTCAGGGAAGAAATTGAAGGCGGTGTTGTAAATTTGTAAGCCATCAGGTCTATAGATTTTTACGGAGCGACAAGAGATTAGATGAAATCACCTAGAGAGAATGTGTAGATAAAGCAGGGAGACCAAGAAATAGCTGAGAAGAAGCAACCCAATGAGCCAGAAGGAAAGCCTGGATCCTCCAGGGTTCAGGAAGCCAGTGAAGAGTTGCAGGGTTCACATGAATCCAAGTCCCCGGTCCTGATGTCAGCAGGCTGAAGATCAGGTGGACGTGATGACAGCAATTTCAGTGGAGGAGCAGGGAGAAAACAGTGATTAAAATACATGTTTTTAAAGGCTGTGAGGAGAAGAAAGGAACACAGCAAGTATGGCAATGTTTCTAAAGAATTCCACCATGAAGGAAGCAGAGAAATGGAGTCATGGCAAGAAGGCAAACGAAAGTCAAGGAAAGGTTTTTACTTTAAATGATGAAAACTGTATATACGGGCGTCCCCCCAAAACCCAGAATTTACTTATTAAAAAGTGTGTATTTATTCTCAAGTTTAAACTTCAGTCACCTTAAAGCACTCTCCATTAGGCAGGATGCGGTGGCCGACGCCCATAATCCCAGCACTTTGGGGGCCAAGATGAGCGGATTGCCTGAGCTTGCGGGTTAGAGACCAGCCTGGGCAGCTTGGCAAGACCTCATCTCTACAATTATTCAAAAAATTAGCCGGGCTTGGTGGCAAGTGCCTGTAGTTCTTGGAAGGATGAGGCGGAAGGATCACCTGAGCCCAGCAGGTCAAGGCTGCAGTGGCCGTGAGTGTGCCACTGCACTCTAGCCTGGGTGACAGAGTGAGACTCCAATTCAAAAAAAAAAAAAAAAATGCTCTCCGTTTGATGCAATACACCTATGGAGAAGCTTTTTCCACTGCTCAAAACAGTTTCTGAACTGGTCAATTTTGATGCTTTTAGTGCTTCTGAAATTTGTTTTGTTTTGTTTTACCTCTTCCACGTGGGCAAAATGTTTCCCTTTGAGGACTTTTTCATCTGGGGAAAAAACAAAAATTTGCTTAGGGTGAGATCGGGTGAAGAGAGAGAGTGGGGCATAGGGGTCATGCCATTTTTGGTCAAAAACTGCTGAACGCTCAGTGCAGTGTGGGCATATGTCCTGATAAATCACCCATCACAAAATGTGCAAACGCATTGAAAGAATCTCCAAAAACTAAAAATAAAATTCACTGAAGCTGAAAGCCTCTCGCAACATTAGCTGGTACACTGACACCGATGGGTTCCTAGAATACTTACCTAGCAAGGGAAAACTGTACTACAAGACGCTCACCCTCTAAAAGGGTTTTTTTTGTTTTGTTTTGTTTTGTTTTGGTCCCCCCTCATAAACCGCTGGGAATGATTGGTAGATAAATAAAAACTGATGATGCAGACGAGAAATGGGACAGTGACAGAGGATGCCACTAAAGTAACAGGACGGGAAGATGAAAAAATAAAGGGCTGGTCATGGAGAGAAGTCAGGACTGTTTGTCTTTAGCCAGCAGAGGGAACACATAATCTAGGAGTCAAGATGCAGGCAGATGGGGTGGTGGGAAGCAGAAGCAGTTCTTGTCTGAGTGCTCCACCATCCGCTGAAAGAAGGATGAGACACCAAGGATTAAGAGTTCTTAAAAAAACAGTAAAGTATAAAGTAGCAGCCACAGAAAGAAGGAAAATATTATTTACTGGAGACATATAGTAGGATGGCTTAGCAGGGATGAGTGCTCACTTGAGATTTGTGGTAATAACTTTAATCAGACCAATAAGTTAGTTGTGTATTTCCCTTCAGACATATTCAGACAACTTTGACTCCAATCGTGAGACAAAGCAGTCATACAGTATTTAAACAGAGTAGCATTTTGTCAGGTGGGAGAAAAACAGGAGAGTTAAGGGTTATGCAGGGCATGATTAAAGGCTACTGACTCTAAGCCACTCCGGGAGCAGTGAGGACACAGGTAGGGGAAGGTGAGGAGTGGATGGTGACAAAATGGTGGGGGAGGGGCAGGCAGTGAATTGTTCCTGGTAGAATCCAGAACGGCTGAAATTGGGTATGAGGGAAAGCAAGGTAGGAAGTGGCAGAGTCATATGGGATGTCTGAAACTGATATTTTGATGGTAAGATCATGATTACCAAAGGAAACGTTCAGGGTTATATCAGTCAGAGTTCTTCAGAGAACCCTAATCCATAGAAGGTAGATAGTAGATGGATAGATACATACAGGTAGGTAGATTAGATAGATGATAGATAGATTAAATAGACAGATAGATGATAAATTGGTAGATGACAAAGTAGATGATTACATAGGTAGACAGATTAGATAGATGATAGATAATAAGTTAGATGATTAGATAGGTAGGTAGATAGGTAGACAGACACATATAGATACATAGATGAGATAGATAAGGTAAATTAGACAGATTTATGATGGGAATTGGCTCATGCGATTAGAAGTACTCTGTCATCAACTGGGAATAAGAATGAGACACAAAGTATGGCTCCATCATCTGCTGTCTATAAGCTGAAGAACCACGGAGAAGGGCCACTGATGAAAGTCCTGGGGTCTGAAGGCAGGAAAGCCAGGAGCTCCAATGTCTGTGGGCAGAAGAAAAATGTCCTATTTGGGCCTTCGTAGGATTGGAGGATGCCCACCCACATTGATAAGCTCGATCTTCTTTACTTAGTCTACCAATTGAAATGCTGATCACTTCATGAAGCATCCTCACAGATACCCCAGAAATAAAGTCTTACCAGCTATCTGGGCATCCCTTACCCCAGTCAAATGGACACACAAAATCGGAGGCACTGATGGCTAGGGTATGTATATGTCGTCCAAGTCCTGCTATCATCAAACTGATAGCAGGAATTGTAGTAGAAATGAGTATCTTAGCCAGGTACAAAGTCTTCAATAAATGATAAACCTGCCATACTGTATTGCAGTAACTGGTCTACCTGATAAATGCTACTGTTGAACCATTCGCTTGTTGGGAATAGGATCTGCTCATTTTAATCTTTTTTCCTTTAGTGCCTAGAATAACGTCTAGTACATAATAACCATTTAATAAATGCTAAGACACCCCTCTAATAGCTTCCAAATCCTATTTTTTTCTTTGGCCAAAGATCTATTCACGAAGCAGGACTGACATGAAAGGGGAGAGAGTAAACCACATATTAGGGATAAACCAAGACCTATGGGTGCCTCAGAAAGGCTTAAAATGTTGGTGTTGTTTTCAACAAATGCTATTTAAATATTCAAATGTCTTTTGAGGAGAGGAAACTGCAGTCACCTTGGTCCTCTGCTTTCTGTTGAAATGCGGTCTATTGTCTCTAGTAACTCAACACTGGTCCCAAATTTTCACATCCCACACAAAAAAACTTTAAGTCCTCATGTTAACCAAACCGTCTTTTCTTGTAGAATAATTTAGGTCAGTTATTCAGATATGCCGTTTGTAATCTCACCTCCCACTCCCAGCAGCTTATGAAAGTACTCCAACCCCATGGAGTACGCAGCCTTATATGTGCAGTGATTTTTCCAAACCTCTCATAGATCGGTATTCAGTCTCCTCCCTGACTGATCATGGTTTTAACCCAATTTAGCTCCATCCCCTGGTCTGGGACCAGGAGAAGCAGAACAGGTTTAAGGGGAAAGGCATGCCAACAGCCACGTGAGAGACTGATCTGTAAAAGTGCTAAAATACAAATGGAATGTGTGTTCAGATTTTAGTTTCATCCTCTATTGCGGACTTACAGCATCCTCCAGTAAACACCCTCCCTCTACTTTGAGCCTAGCTCTACTGCGTTTGCTTGTTTTTGTTTTTGTTTTTGTTTTTGTTTGTTGTAGAGACGACGTCTTGCCAAGTTGCCCAGGCGGGTGGCGAACCCGCAGGCTCAGGCAATCCACTTGCATCGGCCTCCCAAAGTACTGGGATTACAGGCTGAGCCACCAAGTCCAGCTATATTTGTTTGTTTTTTAATGGACATTTGCAATTGATGAAAGTCCATAACAATCAGTTGAGATTCCAAGATCTGAGTAATACCGAATTACTGACATGCAAATTGTTTTATTACCTAAATTTTGCATCCTTTGCCTCCTAACAGGTTGTCTGGCTTGGCACACAGAGAAGGAAGCCAAGGAGAAAACAGCAGTTATATTAATAATTATTATATCCACCTTGAGGTTAAATGACTAGCCCTGGGTCTCACAGTTAGTGACAGAGCCCAGAACCTGCATTTTTTTTAATAAAGATGTGGGGTACAATTCAGGGTTAGGTATATAAACATTGATCATGCAGGTACCCATGCACTAAACCTCTTCTTTAGTACTATAAAGGGGTCAGATATAAACTGGGCATAAATCCTAGACAGACAGAACCAGAAGGCCTCCTCCATGGAAGAAGACGCTGTACTCCATGGGAAAGTAATCCATATCCAACATCCTACATCAGTGCTTCTCAAACTTCAGTGTGCACACAAGTCACCTATGCATCCTGTTGAGATGTAGATTCTGATGCAGTAAATCTGGGTCGGGCCTGGGATTCTGTATTTCTAACAAGCTCCCAGGTGATGCGATGCTACTGGCCTGAGGACCACATTTTGAGTAACAGAGATCTACACGACCAATTACGCCTTCCTACAGCTGAATGTTTATAAACCTCAGAGAAGCCTTAAAAGCTCAGCCCACCCATACCATGCCCAGGCTGGGATACACACTCTGAAGCTGCTACCTAGCACTTACCAACAGAGCAGTCATTATCCTGTTCACTGCTGAAAGCTCTGAGCACCTAGATAGACTTAAGAATTCACTGAACTGCATATGTTAACAAATGCGATTGTTTATTTTGAGGCTTGCAATCTGCAACCAGGTAAAACTGAGAATTCTCAGGGACACCACAGTTTTGGGTCTCTTAAATAGTAACTCTACCTTCCTGGTAACACACTGTTTTTCTTATTCCTTAACAAATAAAAGGGTGTGGGCCTGATGTTCTTAATCACCTCTTTTCCTAAACAAAGCAGAGTTCTTTACCCATGGCACTGTGAAAAATATGGAAGACTTTCTCACCACGAGTTTAAAGTCTAAATAGGAAGATGCCAGAACCAACACCCACAATCAAGACACACTCCAAAAACCAACTGCAAAGCAAGACAGCTAACAGTGGTGTAATTCAACTGCATATATTAGTGAAACTGACAGAGACCTTTCCCTTCCTCTCATACAATCACTGATGAACATTTCGGGTATGTGTGTTCTAATTATAAACTCACAACAATCCTTAAAGTAGTTTGTTTAATTAACTTTGTCTTTCAGAGCAGTTTTAGATTCACAGCAGAATTAAACAAAACATACAGAGAGTTCACATATATCCCCTGCCCCTACACATGCACAGACCCCCCCCACTATCAACATCCCCAACTAAATGGTCCATTTGTCACAATTGATGAGCCTGCATTGACACATCACTGTCATCCAACATCCACAGTTTACATTAAGGCTCACTCCTGGTATTGTACATTCCATGGCTCTAGACAAATATGTAATGACATGTATTTACCATTACAGTACCATACAGAATTGTTTCACAGTCCAAAAAGTGCTCTGTGCTCCACCCGTTCACCCCTCCCACCCCTACTACTCTGCCTCCTCAATCCTTGGCAATCACTGATCTTTTTTGTCTGTTCCAGAAATGTCATGTGGCTGAAATAAAGTAGTTCTGTTTTGATTTTTAACTCCATGTTACAGAAGAGTTAATTGGAGGGCAGAGAAAGCAAATCATTTGCCCAAACCTAGCAAGGGGCAGAGCCAGGTTTCAAATCCAGGTCTGATGATTTCAAAGAGGAAACCCTTTTCCAAGATGTTTCTAACTGTGCTGGACTCCCCATCCCCGCCCTGCACACACACATAATGCTGTCTGACCAAATAATCTCCAACCTTCAGGATGCCTCATTAATGCCATAACCACAAAGCCAACCCAGTAACAGGCATAAAATAAGTTCCTCATAAATGGCACCATTCGAATGTCAGCTCATGTGTGAAGACTTCCCACCCCACCCCCACATTCTAGGTAGACCTCATTGCACCCTTCAATTCTAGAACTTTTATTGTAGCATATTTATTATACTACTTTTATTCATGTGTTTTCTCTCTGGAGGAAAAATGATAAGTTTCCTGAAAGCAAGAACCTTGACTTAAATCAAATCTGTATCACAGATGCCCGACATTCAGTAAGCCTCTAAAATGGGGGAGTGGGCAACATCACTAAATCATCAGAGAAATTCAAATTAAAATCACAGTGACAAAGAACTGAGTTCTCAATCATGTTCTCACTCATAAGTGGACCCCAAACATTTACCATAATACTATAAGAAAGGAATTGCCCTTAGCAGAATATTGCCAGGGGATGGGGGGTGGGGAACACATCAATAAGGGTACCTGATCTCAAACCAGGCAAAGTGGGACCAAAGGGAGGCCCAAACTTTACCTGTACAATGACCATTTGTATACCTAATCCTAAATTGTACCTACATCATTAAAAGAAAAAGAAAGAAAAACACAACGAGATACCGACTTATACCAGTCATAATGGTTATTTATTATTATTATTATTAATTGTTTTTTGAGTAGGAGTCTCACTCTGTTGCCCAGGCTGGAGTGCAGTGGCATGCTCACGGCCACCACAGCTTGGACCTGCTGGGCTCAGGTGATCCTTCCACCAAAGCCTCCCAAGTAGCTGGAACTACAGGCGCACACTACCATTCCCAGATAATTTTTTTATTTATTGTAGAGACAAGGTCTCACCAAGTTGCCCAGGCTGGTCTCGAACTCCTGGACTCAGGCAATTCTCTTGCCTCCACCTCCCAAAGTGCTGGGATTACAGGAGTGAAGCACTGCACCCAGTCAATGGTTATTATTAAAATGTCAGGCCGGGAGCAGTGGCTCAGCCTGTAATTCCAGCACTTTGGGAGGCCAAGGCAAGAGGACTGCCTGAGCCCAGGGGTTCGAGACCACACTGGGCAACTTGATGAGGCTTCGTCTCTACAATATATCACAAAATAGCTGGGCTTGGTGTCATGTGCCTATAGTTCCAGCTACTTGGAAGACTGGGACGGAAGGATCGCCCAAGCCCAGCAGGTCAAGGCTGTGTGGTGGCAGCGCAGCGTGCCACTGCACTCCAGCCTGGGCAACAGAGTGAGACTCCAACTCATAAATAAGTAAATAAATAAATAAATAGTAAAAAACCAAAAGATGTTGGCAAGGATGTGGTAAAAAGGGAACAGATATACTACTGGTAGGAATGTAAATTAGTACAATTTCTATGGCAAACACTATCAAGGTTTCTCAAAATGCTAAAAATAAAATTACCATTTGATCCAACAATCCCACTTCTGGGTATCTACCCAAAGGAAAAGAAATCATTATGTTAAAAAAATATACCTGCACTGGTATGTTTTTCACAGCACTATTCACAATATGAAAGTCATGGAATCAACCTAGGTGTCCATCAGTAGATGACTGGATAAACAAAATGTGGTGTGTGGAACACTACTCAGTCATAAAAAAAGAATGAAATCATGTCTTTTGCAGCAACATGGATGAAACTGGAGGCCACTATCTTAAGAGAAATAACCCAGAAATAGAAAGTCAAATACTGCATCTTCTCACTTATCAGTGGGAGCTAAACAATGTATACACATGGACACAGACAGTGAAGTAATAGACTTGGAGATTCTAAAAATAAACACTGTACACTCCAATAGACACGGGAGGTAGGTGAGGAATGAAAAATTGCCTTTTGGATATAGTATTCACTAGCCAAGTGATGAGTACACTAAAAGCCCAGATCCCACCCATGCAACAAAACTGCACTTGTACTTCCTAAATCTACAAAAAGAAATAAAAAATAAAATAAAATGGAAGACAGGGAAATCAGACAGCCTAAGTTCTCATCACATTTCTGCCCTGTCTAAAATTGGACAAGTCACTTAACCATCTGGACTTGAATTTCCTTGTTTGTAAAATGAAGAGCTGAACTAGTACAATGTCTAAGATTCCTTTCAGAAAATGGAAAAATCAGTTATTTTCCAGGCTAAAGGAAATAAATACTAAGAGACTGCTGGTCGCCCACCCATGGAGAGGGACGATCTCCCCTTCTCACACCCATAAGTGACAAGGTTAGGAAGTTAAAATAAAAATTCCTGGCAAACGTGGACTTAACCTACTAACTCACCACTGAGTAAATCTTTCCTCCTTCTAGCATTGAATTCTCATCACCCTTAAACCTTACCAGATTATAGCACTCTTACTCTCAGTCTCTCAGCTGTGGTGCTGCATTGTTATCATGGGGTAAGGCTAAGAGTCTGAGTCTGTGCTTTTTATTGCCTTCCCTAGGCAACACGGAATTAAGCCACAGGCTTGAAGCCTATTTTCCAGTCAAAGACAACCCAAACGTGTGGCTCATAAGGCCAGGTCAATAGACTAAAAAGTAAAGTACCAAGTGCCAAGTAAAATGCCAAGGCATCCACTGAGATGCCCCAAGTGAAGGAGAAAAATTCACCCTGCAGGACAGGAGCACCGTTTTATTTACCTATGGATGGCATTTGGAGATCATTTGCTCTCAGCTCAGAAGTCTATACCTGTAAATGGAATAGAGTCTAAGAAAGGCCATGGAAGCGTCTCATCAGCAGCACATTTATTGGCATTGCTGCAAACCTTTTTCCTCCCTGTGCTATGTGCTAGATCTACATCAATCCTGGGGACAATTCTCTACCCATTTAGGCTTATTCCTTCCATTCTGTGTCCTCTACACAGCACCAAAGTAACATTTTTAAGACCATACCTGATCATGTCACTTCCTTCACTTAATACTCTTCATTTGTTCCCCTTAGCATTCCAGAGAAACATTCTCAGCAAGACTCATTCAGTTCTTCATAAAATGACCCTGTCTACCCTCTCATTGTTCTGCCTAACCTTCTCTCTCCACCGTCTGCCTGGTCCCACATTACAACCACACTGACCCCTATGACAGTTGCCCAAAATGACCATATTCATAGAGCTGTGCCTTCCCACACTTCGTTCTATTTGGAAAATAGAGCATCATGCAAATGATGACTGACCATTCAGCTCTCAGCTCAGGCACACCTTCTCCCAGGGAGCCTCTCTTTCTTTTTTTACTAATTTTTATTTTAAGAATGTGGGGTATAATTCAGAGTTAGGTATACAAATGATCATTGTACAGGTAAAGTTTGGGTCTCACTTTGGTCTGATTTGAGATCAGGTACCCTTACTGATGAAGTGTGCCTCCCCCCCACCGCTCCCTCCCCCAGCAGTTTCCACTACTGCCATTCTATTTATTATAGTATTATGATAACTGTTCAGCATCTGCTTATAAGTGAGAACATGTGATACTCAGTTCTTTGTGATAGATCACTGAGTATTACAGACCCTAATCCATCCAAGTTGCTGCAAAGTTCATAATTTTGTCCTTCTTTATGGCTGTGTAATATTCCATCATGTATATGTACCGCATTTTTTTAATCCAGTCTACTTTCGATGGGCAGCATGGTTGGTTCCATGTTTTTGCTATTGTGAATAGTGCTGCAATAAACATGCGTGTGCAGGTATCTTTTTTTGAATTCCTCTGGGTTTATTCCCAGAAGGGGATTTGCTGGGTCATATGGGAGGTCGATTTTCAGATCTTTTAGGAATCACCGCACTGTTGTCCACAGAGGCTGTACTAGTTTACGCTCCCACCAACAGTGTAGAAATGTTCTCTTTTCCCCGCATCCTCTCCAGCATCTGTTGTTTTTTGAGTTATTTATTTATTTTTTATAATCAGTATTTTTTATTATGATATAGTGGGGTACAGTTAAGGATTAGGTATACAAATATGCTTCGTTCAGGCACCCTTGTTGATAAGAGGTGTCTTCCCATCCCCAGACAGATATTGACTACCATTAATCCCATCTCCCCTCCCCTCCCCCCCAGAGTTTCCCACCTCTGTCAGTCATTTTCTTATAGTATTATATTGGATGTTCAAAGTTCACTATATGAGTGAGAACATGTGATACTCAGATCTTTGTTTCTGTGAGAGGTTTTTTGAGTTATTGATGATGGCCATCCTGCCTGGAGGTAGGTGATATCTCGTATGGTTTTACTTTGCATTTCTTTGATGATTAATGAGGCTGAGCACTTTTTCATGTATCAGTTGTCTGCTATTATGTCTTCTTTTGAGAATTGTCTATTCACATCTTTTGCCCACTTTTTCAAGGAGCCTTTCCTAATTCATCCATTCATAGTCTGAGCTCAGTGTCCCTAACCTATGCTCCCACAATACATTATGTTTACCTTTATCAGAACAACTTATCACATTGTGCTTTAATTACAGCTTACTGGACTGTGCGCTCCTTTTCAACAGGTTCTACATATATAATCACTTTTGTATCTCCCAATAAACCAGTATATACTAGATGTTCAATAATAGTTTGTTGAAAATGTTGAATGCTTATACAATGGGTCAAATCATTTTTAAGAACCTGGTATCAGCATAGTCTACTGGGAAAGAGGAAGAAGAGATGCAAAAAGGGACCTGGCACCTACCCTTGGATACCTTTATAAACTCAGTTACAGAATGTACATTCATAGAATAATTCTAGTGGATGATCTGTTCTGCAGATTATCGTCACCAACTCAAGGCCTACTCTCTATCAATTACTCATTCTTGAGACATGGACAAAATAGATTGCAATCATAATAGAGGACCTATTTCATAATTTAATTATAATAATTACATAAAATTAAAATATGGCAAACGCTTGGAATACTGCCTGGCATTTATGAAGTACTATGTCCCTGTTTTTTAAGTAAACAAACACACAACAAACTCTATTTTACTTTGATAGACCCAGAAAAACAAACCCAGGAGTTTTTAAGCTGTACATCCTGAAACAGAGTGACCCAGAGTGAAACAGATAGGTAAAATACGAGAGAGTTGAGGTCTTCAAGATTTCAGCCCCAGTTAAAAGAAAAGCAAGAAGAAAGTCCTAGATATTGTCAACTTAAAAGAAGTGAATCCATGGTTAACAAAATGAAACATCGGCATTCAGAAAAATGACCACAGCAAAAATGCCATGGGAAAGCAACCATCTTAACCTTCTTCTAAGAAGAAAATATCTGCTTTGTATGGCAGAGAGTGCCAATTGAATTAGTTACCACTATTCCAACCCCCTCTAGCACAACCCCCTGTACATTAGAGGTGAGAAGGTAGAAAACGACATATCCCAGAATTCCTTGCAGGGGTACCTCTATAAGGGACTGAACTTCTGATAAACAAATACACATACTATGACTCTGAGGTGGCAGAGGCTCTTCAACTGTTCTGCAGCAGCCATGGTGAAGACTCGGTGAAGACTCCAGAGTCCAGTCAGTCCAGAGTTGCTGCAGCATCTGAGTGGCACCACATAGCCCTAGGTTCTCAAGCCTAGGAGCTGTGCAGCAGTTTTGTGGAGTGGCTCTGGAAATTATTCCTGGAAGTGTATTCTCCTTCGGGCCTTCCAATTATTCAATTATTTAGTAGCCTTAAATCCCTGCAACATTCACTTTCTTTTTAAAATGACTGGAGTAGATTCTGCTGTCTGCAATGGAACCTTGATTAATGTTTCTTCTGATTGAAATTCAGCTCTAGCTTTATAATAGAAGCACTATGAAAATAATTCACTTTGAAGCACACTATTCTGAAATAGGTCTATTCAATGAAAAAAATGAAATTGAAGAAAATGTCAGTTAGGTCAATCCAATGAGTGTTCAAGAACTAGGCTATAAAAGCAGTGAGTGTTTATGTTAGAATGCATTCACAAATACACTTATTTATGTATTTCAAAACCAAAAGATTTGTAATGTTTCCAACCCCAAAAAAGTTAAATCTTTGAGGAAGTGATGGATATCCCAGTTACTCTGATTTGATCATTACACATTGTATACAGGTATCAAAATATCACAAATACCCCCAAAATATGTACAACTATTATATATCAACTACAAAAAGTAAAAAAAAGAAAAGAAAATGACCTACCTTACCCACCAGTCATACTTCTTTTCCCCTCACACAGAGAAAAGAGGGGAGAGCTGAATATATTTATTGTTTTCCTTATCCTCATGTCCAACATGTTGCAAAAACAAAATACGACAGAAATACTAGACATTTTTGTGTACCTATTTCCCAAATAGCATTATTTGCTTATTATTTACTTTGAAACCATATATAATTCTTTTTTTTTTTTTTTTTGAGTTGGAGTCTCACTCTGTTGCCCAGACTGGAGTGCAGTGGCCACTCCCGGCCACTGCAGTCTCGACCCACTGGACTCTGCGATCCTTCTGCTCAGCCTTCCGAGTAGCTGGAATTACAGGCACGTGCTACCGTGCCTGGCTGGTTTTTTTTTTTTATTTATTGTAGAGATGAGGTCTCGCCAAGTTGCCCAGGCGGGTCTCGAACCCGCGGGCTCAGGCATTCCACTCACCTCAGCCTCCCAAAGTGCGGGATTACAGGCTGAACCACCAAGCCCGGCTCATATATAATTCTTAATTACACTGAGTAAAAGTTATCTGTGATCAGAGAAAACCTTTATAAGGTTCTTGAAATCATAAAGTTTCCCTGCACATTCAAAGGCAGCAAACACACCTTATAGCCTATGATATCTCCAGACAAGAAACACAAAAGGAGACTAGTTTTGTGGGAATTCTGCACAAAAGAGGCACTGCTCTCTGGATGAACTCAAGCTAATGATTCATTGAGCAATTATTGGAAGAGTTTTCTTTTTCTTTCAACAGCTGCTCTGCTGTTTCTAAAATAATTTGAACTAAATCAATTTACTGCTTACAATTTCCAGAGACAACACTTTCTCCCAATCAACACTTTCTTAAAAATAAAATGCTTCCACTGGCAAAACTTATTTTTTTTTCCTGTAAATATATAACAAAGGCTTTGCCAAAACATCATCACCATCCAGCCTAGGTGAAGAAGATGCTTACAAGGGGAGGAATGCTGCAGATAGGACAGGCACAAGCAGCACAGCTGTCCTGTGTTCCATTTCCCACCTCTTCAGTGCCACTCACCACCCAGGCCAGGCAAATTGGTCCAGGGTATAATGCAGAGGGAAAGTGTTTTGTGGAAGGAGAAAATAGAAAGTCTCTTAAGAGGACTTAATTAAATCATGAGGCTATAATTAATGTGGGTGAACTCTCTGAATATCTTCAACCCAACTGCCAACCTAAACTCAGTAACATCCTCTGGTTACAACTCTCTACCTTCCTATTTCCTAGAAGTCACTCTGGATTGTGCAAGGCTATTCATATACTTGGTCTAACTTGGATAGATTTCTGTTTCCTTGGGTTAGGGTTAGGGGTAGGGGTAGAGATAGGGGTAGGACCTCATATTTTTCCCTTTCCTCCTAAAGCTAACAAAGAAGGAATCAAATGTTTAAAAAGAAACGCTAAATTCCAGGATGAAGTCAAAGCCCCAAAGCCTTATTATTTTCTCGACAAACCTCAAGTTGAAAAAACACTAACCATATTTTCTACAAGGTATATGGAGAAAAGAGTTATGAACAATGAATAAGGATGATAAAGAAGTTAGGGATCACGTCAAAAAAAATGTAATAGAATGGGATGACTAGAGAGCAAATTATACAAAGTCATGACTCCTCAGCTTCCAGTTAATGACTCATACATCCCATTATTGTCACGTCCCCAGAATGCCAAAAAGACAAAGCAAGTCACAGTAATTTGGAGGAAAGAAAATAGTCTAAAATGGCCCTCATACCCATGGAATGTGCTTTCTGTCTGAGAAGTCTTCACACATGCAAGAAGCAAATACTAACAAAACTGGAACTCCAGATGGAGGCAAAATATAGGAGGTCCCCAGGACAGAAAGCCAATTAAGAAAGAAATCATGATAAAAGAGATAAAAAGGAAAAACTAACATTTTTTGCCATCCAACCAGGGGGAGAGGAGGGGAACTCTTCATAATCCCAGATACCTTCCACCTTGAATTTTACACATCGCATAGAAGATCAGGGAAGTATGCATTCTCCCACACATCTTTGACATCTATCCCCTTTGCCTATTAGTTGCCAGAACTATCCAGAAGAGATCACCTCTCCCAGAGCAACCCTGAGCATGGTCTCCATCACAGGGAGTTAAGGTGCCTGGGAGGCTGGGATCAGAGACAAAACTAAGGCTCACTACATCCTCAGGACACACTGTGTCCATCTTTCCCCCCATTGTCCATTGCTTCAATCATCTCTCTTCAGAAACGTCTTTGTGTGTTAATAAAACAATTTATCTTCTTTATAATGCCTATAACTTACTGTAAAACACTTCAACACAGATTTCTGGTTCCAGACAGAATACAACATGCACATTTCTCCCTATCCACTAAGAACCACTAAAAGTCTTGTATATGAGTATGATATATACAACAAACATAAGACAGTTCTGAAAGGTGAAAAGAAGGGCTCAGGCTAGGAACCTTGGGACTTGAGAAATGATAATAAACAAAATACATTTTTTTCAGATTTAATCCATTTTTTTTTTATTTTAAAGATGTGGAGTACAATTCAGGACTAGGTATACAAGTGGTCATCGAACAGGGAAAGTTTGGGTCTCCCTTTGGTCCCTGGTTTACCCTTATTTTATTTTATTTTTTTTTTGAGTTGGAGTCTCACTCTGTCACCCAGACTGGAGTGCAGTGGCCGCTTCCAGCCACCTCAGCCTCGACCTGCTGGGCTCCGGCTATCCTTCCGCCTCAGCCTTCCAAGTAGCTGGAACTACAGGTGTGCGCTACCACGCCCAGCTCATTTTTGATTTATTGTAGAGATGAGGTCTCGCCAAGTTGCCCAGGCGGGTCTCGAACCCGTGGGCTCAGACAATCCACTCACCTCAGCTTCCCAAGGCGCGGGATTACAGGCTGAGCCATCGAGCCCGGCTGACAACTCCTTTCTTATAGTATTATGGTAAATGTTCAGGGTTCATTTATGAGTGAGAACATGTGGTTCTCAGTTCTTTGTTTCTGTGATAGATCACTGAGTATGATAGACTCTAAATCCATCCAAGTTGCTGCGAAGTTCATGTTTTTCCTTCTTTATGGACAAAATAAAATTCACTCATTAAATAAAATAACACACTAGATGGACTTAATCAAAGAAGTAGACTACATAAGAAAGGATCACCTGGGCCCAGCAGGTTGAGGCTGCAGTGGCTATGATCTTGCCACTGCACTCCAGACATTATTTTGCCATTATTTCTTTTAATATTTTTTGCCTCACATTTTTCTTTTCTTCTTCTGGAAAATTTAATGACAC
>CAUYQG010140689.1:0-16346 GCA_963574415.1 Tarsius wallacei
TTTGTGTTTCCATATGAATTCCTGTATTGTTTTTTCTAGGTCTGAGAAGAATGTTTCTGTTAATTTTTTGGGTATTGTATTAAATCTGTAGATTGCCTTAGGTAAGATGGACATCTTTACAAGGTTGATTCTTCCAATCCATGAACATGGGATATTTTTCCACTTGTCTGTGTCATCTTTGATTTCTTTGAGCAGTATTTTGTAGTTTTCACTGTAAAGGTCTTTCACGTCCCTGGTTAAGAAGATGCCAAGGTATTTCATTTTTTTGTGGCTATTGTGAATGGGATTGTGCTTTTTATTTGGGTTTCTGTTTGTTTATTATTGGTGTAAAGAAATGTGATTGTCTTTTGCACACTTATTTTATACCCTGAAATTTTGCCAAAGTCCTTTATCAGTGCAAGGAGGCTTTGACAGATTCTCTTGGGTTTTCAAGGTTCACAATCATGTCATCTGCAAAGAGAGATAACTTGACTTCCTCTTTTCCTATTTGGATACCCCTGATTGCCTTCTCTTTTCTGATTGCTCTAGCTAGGACTTCCAATACTATATTGAACAGGAAGGGAGACAGTGGGCATCCTTGTCTTGTTCCAGTTTTAAGGGGAAATGGTTCCAATTTTTGTCTGTTTAGGAGTATGGTAGCTGTGGGTTTCTTGTAGATGGCTTTTACTATTTTGAGGTATGTTCCATGTAAGCCTAGATGTTTGAGGGTTTTTATCAAGAAGGGGTGCTGGATTTTATCAAAAGCTTTTCCTGCATCTAATGATATAATCATGTGGTTTTTGTTCTGATGTCTGTTGATGTATTTAATTACATTTATTGTCTTGCGAATGTTGAACCAGGCTTGCGTCCCAGGGATGAAGCCTACTTGGTCATGATGGATGATTTTTGAGATGTATTGTTGAATCCGGTATGCTAGGATCTTGTTGAGAATTTTAGCATCTATGTTCATCAAAGATATTGGCCTGTAAGGAACTGCTTTTTCAAACAGTAAATAATTCTCTGACACGGAAGGCATGACCTTGCACAAGAACCTCATTGGCCTGAACTGTGTTTCTTGAATTGGAGCTTTCAAGATGATACTTGATACTCTTTTATTTTAATTTTTTATTTTAAAGATGTGGCGTACAATTCAGGGTTAGGTATACAAATATTCATTATGCAGATACCCTTATTGATGAGGTGTGCCACCACCAAAACTTATATACCCTTAATACCCTTATCACCCTTCGAAGTGTGATACTTCAAACTTATACGTTTAGCATCTAGTACCATTGTATCTGCTGGATCATGCGGCCTAACAGTGAAGCTTACCCAATATCCCAGAACTGTTGCATCACTTAAAAATAGAAGCTATGAGCCTTGCAATAAATGAGTCATTTCAGTTTTCCTCAGTCAAGGCTGCCTCCCAGTTATGGGTCTTCCATATGTTGGGTTTCTTTCTTAATGGTTGTGGTACAAGATGGACATATTTATCTTACCTTAGAGGGAATGTACTAGAACGTTCCAGACCACTGAGTCCCAGCAGACTGCAGTGATATGGCAGAATCTTGAAACTTGGTGGGTTTATCTCTCACCCTATGGCGATCACGCATTTTGTCAGAGGGTCCAGGTAAATCACTAATTCCTATTCAGCAAGCCCAGTGTGATTTCATCAAAGTGTGAATTCATATAACATTCTAAGGACTTCCATAATGATGGAGGTCCATGCAGAATATATTATGATAAACTATTTTTGATCTTTACTGTTGAGGCTTGAAAAAATATATGACAAATTGATAGCTGCATACTGAATGCCAGGGCTATTCTGTTTCATTAAAGATATCATACCTTATACAGTAGTTGCAATTGGGCTACTCATTGTTAAATTTACTATTCCTTGGCATATAATCCATATTTTTTCCAGATTTCTTACTAGTAAATTGAATGTAGTATATATGATAGGGAAGATCATCACAGCATCCTTTATGTCTGTGATGGTGGCATTAATATTGTAATTCACCAAGAATGTGATATTGCTTCTGATTTACTCTTTAATAGGTAGAGGTTATGATTTCATGATCTTCCTCTTGGAGAGAAGTTTCAAGTGGTTCTACTTTTAGGTGAACAATCTCAAGTGCATTCACTTCACCATTTCTATCTTAATGACTCTTATTACATAGGTCAGAGAATGAGTGTATGAATTCTTACGGCTGCTAGAGATCTACATTCCAATTACACACTCAGAAGTCAGAGAAATAACAAAGAAGACGGACATGCAGACTCACAACACCACTATGGAATGAACTCAAAGTAGGACTCCTTCATTACTTGGCCTCTGCAGGCCTCCAATGTAGCTGGTATCAGTTTATGCCAAAATACTCGGCATTCCCTTTCCCTAATATCCAGTTACTTGGGTAAAAGTCTCTTTGGGGAAGGATTAGAGGCATATAGGTTGTACATACTTGTGATGACATTGCTACTGTATATAGAGGTCCTCAATGTAGGAACTGGCTTAGATCTGGGAACTAGGTGTGCAATTTTTATATTTCCATTATGCTTTCCAGCTTTTGATTTCTTCTGGTTATATGATTCATTGGATGCCAGTCAGTCTTGCCACTAGGAATACTTTGATTTATGAGCCATTGCCCCATGTCCTTGAGAGTCAGGGCACCCTGGCTGTCCTCTGCTTTTACTTCCCATGACAGTTATTATGACTACCTTGCCTCTGATGTTTAAGTGCTGCTATTTGACCTCTGCTGTTTCAGAATTGGACCATCCCCACTGCCACTAGAGAGTCTAGTTCTATAACAGCATTCCTCATGGTGAACCCTAACCTGTAAGACAGTCACCACTGAGATTCTCAACAAAACCAGTACCCTGCTCCTTTTCTTATTGTCTAGATGAAAAGGGAGCGTGTCCTCTGGGCTCTCTCATGAAACATAGTCAAGTGACAAGTTCTCTACTCTTACAGAATAATCCATTCTAACACTCCCACTCTGTGAGCCTTTTGACCCCCTTTTTCAACATTCTTCACCCATTTACTGCAGTCCACAATGGTGTTCAAACTTTATGGAGCCATCAGAGCAGCATGTTAGGACTGGATTCAGGTATCTTTAACAGGATGTTAAACCCTAGGTCATGGGAGAGTACCTGTATTTCAATAAATTCTCCTCTCTCCAGCCTCAAATTTTGCCCTCCTTGATCCAATCTTGCTTGTCTTCCTCAGATTTCCACCAATTTATATGTTGACTAACTCCTCCCATTCTTTCTGCATGTGTGTCATTTCCTCCTAGGCCTATACTAGACTGGATTCCTCTAGTTATCAATCTGAAACAATGAAAGATGAGTGGATCTTGAAGTGAACAGCAATCATTTTGTGAAGCACCTGCTTGAAGTGTAATGTTTGCAGGGTCTCTAGACAAAAAAATTCCTCTCTTCTAACAAGAAGAAAGGAAAGCTTCTGCTTGCCCAGATGTTCCATAAAAATCCAGAGGTTCAAGGTTCTTGAATTTATCCATTCAACTTGGGTCTCATAAGAGACCTGGGCTGTAAATTGAGTTGTATCTGAAGGCCCATAATCCTTACAATTAAATCTAGGTCTTTTTTCAGTGCAATATTCCCTACAGCTGCAAGAGATAAGGATCTTTTCCAATGGACTATGGAGACTTTTGAATTTTCATGGTGAGCCTTGGGTTGACAGGTGACTATCCTGTGCCATCATTTTTTTTTCTTCAAGGCTACTAAAGCAGTTAAGAAAAGCAGCTAACTCCCAGTCCTTGACATTGTCATTTTTCATTGGCTCTACCATAATCTGCAATCTTATATTCTACCTGTGCCTCATTTTGATTCACCATCATTGTGAGTCTTCAGAATCATGGTACATGCCAGTGGTTATTTTCACCCCACCTACAGCCAGTATTTCCATCATACCAGTGAGTTTTCCAGTTCCAGAGCCTCATCTTGAGAGACTGCTTCCTGGATCACTTCTGGTACATACTCTTTAAGTTTTAGCTTCCCCTCAAAACCAGAGCCTGAGATAAGGACATGTGAACAGGTAGTTTAGTTGAGAGAGAATTCGAAGGAGCAGAAGTGAAGAACCAGTGAGAATAAGGGAAGGAGGAAGAGCCAACACCATGTTATGTTGCTGGGGTGACTGCTATGAACAAACAAGACTCCATCCTTCCCAAGCACTGCGGAAGAATGTCCAGAAGGCCTCTGAGGGTTTTTCACCCAAGGACTAACCAGGAGAAGCAGGATCTCCCAGTGTTTGAGAGTTGCTCTTGTGGCTGTTAAGCCCCCTGTGTTTCCAGGTTGTACAGGGACTTGCTGGGGAGAAGTCCAACAGCACTGGGGCGTCAGAATGGATGATAAAGAATCATGACACAAGTTTGGTAGGGGAAGCAACAACATGAGGGGTATCCAAGCCTTCATGACACTGTCCACCCCCTCAGGGCCAAGACAAGAGAGAACTTGAGCCAGGCCACAAAGGCATCTGACACATTATATGTGGCAAAACATTTTGGATTGACTCTAAGTGGCTGAACCAAAATGTTCCCTTCCAGTTCTATAAATCTGATTTGTCTTACCCTGAGTTCAGACAACAACAAACACCAGGTGTTGAGAAAAAGTGTCTTTCAATCAAGTATGTGATGACAGATTTCTGAAAACATCTGGATGTTTGATGAAATTGATATTCAGTTTGCTCTCTTGTTCACACACACACTTACATACACACTGAGAGAAAGAAGAAGGAGTGAAACATATAAAATGAGAAAGCAGAAGAGAGAGAGGGAGAGAAAGTAGACCACAATCCCTGAGCAATATCAAGAAAAGGAAAAGCACAACCTCCACCTGCCCTCATCCCATGTCTTACACTTGAATTTGCATCTTTAGGCCATTTCTTGGGAGGAGGTACCATCTTGCAGAGACTATGGTATGGAGGCAGGGTGGAGAGACATCTATGTATTGAGCTTTGACTACATCATTATCCTAAGGTCTTTGAAATCTCTCATTTCAAAGCTCTGAGAAACTCCCTGTTCTAAAAGGTAGACAAATGAATTCACCCTTGCAGCAAACCATTCTTTTGTTGTAGGGAAATTACCTTTGCAGATAGGAATAGAGGAACACTGCCCTGCAAATTCAACCCTTCTTTGCTGCCCATAGCTATGCATACACAGAGCAAAGACTCCCTCCTCAATGCAGAATTTAAGGAGCTCTGGATCCTAGCAGCTAACCAAATCTTTATGAAAAGGTGCTAGCATCATGGGCAGAGCTGAATGTCTATAGCTTGTGTTTCCTAGAGGAAAGGTTATCTGTATATGACTTTTAGAATGAAAAGTTTTCATTTGTTCTTAAGGGTATGTGTATGATTATTTTCTCACAGGGTTTTGGGAACTGAGACCCTGAAGATGCAGGACTGGCATGAGTGCCTGACCTCATCTTCAGGTATAGGAGAACCTGCAATTAACCCATATTAAATCACTGATGCCCTACATATGGTAGGGTCAAGGAATTCCAGAATGAAGATCATCAGCTAGGTGAATTGTCCTGCTGAAAGACGCAGCCTCCAACTTATATGAGAAGGGGAAGTGGTTTCCAGAAGGGAGTGAACTTTCTCTAGAAAAGCAGATCTGAAGGCAGAGGAGGGGCATCTGCAGGTAGGCCTTACATCGGGAAGGAAAGGGAACTTGGTTCCATGGAAGGACGATGTCTCACCAAGATGGTGTGGAAAGGAAGGTTGACTTCTGCTTAGCAAGAGGGGCCGGGGGTCAACACAAGCACATAATGTGAGGAAAAGCTCTACCAGCAGAATATGAATGTGGCCTTATCCAGTGTAAATGCCTCTGAATTGTAAATCTCTTGTGTTATATTCACGCCCACAGGCAAGTTCTGTTAAACCTCACAAAATCACATATCATGGGATGGTGGGCAAAAGGGAAGAGCATCCTTTCTTCTCCCCAAGAAAGGCTGGTGCTCCAGAACTGCCTCCCATAGAGACACCATCAGTGAGTGAGAGATGCCCACCCCAGTTGGGAGTAAGATAGAGCTACCATGGGGAAACACCACAGGCACCCTCAAATATACAGGAAGGAAGGACTCAGCAAAGGTGGGATGAGACAGGAAGAAATTCTTGCCATCACTCCAGTGGAGAAAACAGGAACTGCAGTGATTTCAATTTTCATCTTTTCCCTTCAAAGTATTTCCGTTTTCATCTTTCCCCTTCAAAGTATTTAATAGTCCAACTCAATTCATTACTAAACTGATCTCTCCTTTTAAGTAGCCTGAAACACAGAAAGCCAGAGTTCCTCCTAAGCTATCTGATATGTGTTACCAACTTTTGGTTGAAAAAAAGTTAATGAAACCTATATCTTCATAAATTTAAGTCATATTTTTTAACCTTCCCATTTCCCTTTACCCCATCTAATAGAGAAATTGAATCTGAGATGAGCTTTTAATTAAAAAATTCATAATAATATACAAAATCCAGAAGATAAGGAAATTAAATTTTAAATATAGATTTTTTCCCCTTCTCTCTTACTCCGCACATTTCCTCTTGTTTGGCATGTATAAAGTTTATTAGAACAAAAGGAGACAGCAAAACATTTAGCATACGAGGACAATGCGGCAGAAGGTTTGTTTTGTTGGTGTGGACTGATTGTCTTTTAACTCATAAATTCAGACCTGGACCAAAGGCTAGAGACTCCTTCCCATATCTGGAGGCTTGGAGACCCCAGTCCACTCATGGCTTGCTAAATAAAGAGCAATCTATGCCAGAAGTTGAATAACTCTGAGGGTTGGGAAAAAGAGGGGAATGACAAGAAGGTTAAATAGACTAAAATCTTTAATGGCGAGAAAAAGAGAAAGAGATTACAAGGAAGAGAAACTCTTCTGACAAGTAAGAATTTTCCTCCATTCATCTCCTGTCTGACAGGTTGACAGTGACACTGTTTGAGTATGAGGTATATAACCCCTTTCTCCCATGGTAGGGAGTATACGATTGCAGTTGAAGAAGAAAGAATAAAAATAAATCTTAACATGTTTAACTTTCATAAATGATGCTTATAATTGTGGTTCCAAGGAAGTTTTTAAAAATGTAAATGATAATATATTTCAGAGTTATAGAAAATTCCAATAATTATCCAATTATAGATTAATGAAAGGCTCTTAGTCCCTTAGTTTACATCTATAACTGAATAGTCTTTGGAGGGTATCTGGGACTAGAATCCTTCTAAAAGTCAGAAACACAGGCTTCCTGTTGATGTCTTATGGTGCCATAAGCCAATTCATGACAGGTATAAAGTCATCAGACCTTAAAATCTATAGTGGCAATCACTGGTATAAAGAACTCATCTGGAATGACGGGTGATAATAAAGGAAAAAGTATCCAGTGACACTTGTTAAAGCACAACAAGGCTGACTTTATTCAGGATCATTAACATAGGGAGAGGAACCGCTGCAATGTGGTCTTGCAGCTGGGGAGAGAGATTGGGCTTAACTCCAAATACGGCATGGGCCAGTGGGAATTTATAGCCAAAGAGCAGTGTGGGAGTCAGGGGATGGAAAATTATTAAGAGGAAACATTGGGCAGGAGCAAGGAGGATCCCGGCTAATCTGAATTCTTGCTAAAAACAGACCACGGTTATCAGATATCACCTGGGAATGATTAAGGATGAGGAACTCCATCAAATATTGAGTATGATCAGATATTGATGACCGGAGTGGGGATTTCTAGACAAACTGAGGAGGGTTCTTTACTAAAACTGAATTTTATAAGAAAGTGTAAAGATGGGCCTAACAGAAGATTCAGAAGCCTGACTGATGTTTGGAAATCCAAAGAATCTTTGTTATTAGGTTAACTAATGTCTTCATGGAGAGGAAACAGTGATAGGAAAAGCTGACAACACTTTAATGCTTGATGTTGTACATTCAGAGGCACATGTTTGTTATGCGTTTGCTTAAATCCAACCTCATTCTGAAAATAATTTGAGAAAGTCCTTGCACATAGCACAGCAAGATAGAAAATAAAAATAAATTTAAAAACTGGAGCAAAGAGAAAATAAGCTAGAATAATAAGATGAAAACAAAATGTTAAAATCATCAAGCAGAAAAGCATGCTGTGAAATTCTGCATGATTACTCCAGTTGGGCCACAAACTTATTTCTTAGCAGGAGACATTAAGTTTGGGGAGGCACAAGGCCCATCCCCAAAATTAGAATTTGGACTCATTTCCATACAGTGGGTAAAGTTAGCAGGAAACTTTATTCATATGAGTAGAGGTCTGTCCCTGGGAGAAAAAGCCATATGTTTTTCTTTTAAATCCTTTTTTGAAGTCTTGGTTTTAATTTGATCTGGGAGAGAATCTTTGAAAAAACTTCAAAGCCAGTTTGATGTATTGTACATAGTTCATTCATTCATTCATTCACTCAACAAGGATATGTTGAGCATCTCTTACCTGCCAAGATCCATGTTAGGTTCTGGGGATAGAGAAACAAATAGCCACTGTCACTACCCACATCAAGCTAGGGAAGACAGGCAAGCAAAAGTCCAATGGTTCCGCAGAAGGAGGTACCAGCAGCATGATATGGGTGTACAGAGTTGAGGCACACTATAACAATGAGGGGTGGGGTGATAAAGGGGAAAACACCAGATGGGAGAAAATTCTGGGACCAGAACAGAAGATCTTCATTCAAGTCTCAACTCAGCCACTTTAAGTTGTGTGATCTTGATCAAGTCAGTCAGTCTCTCTGAGCCTCAACACCTCACCTGTCAAATGGGGATTAAACAGTACTTTCCTCACAGAATGAGGGTTAAGTGAGATAATGGATGCAATGTGCTTAGTACTCAGAGAGTGTTTGACAAGTGCCAGTTTCTTGTTAGGCTAAAAAGTGTCTTGGACAAATGTTCCCATAATCAATTAGGTTTATCAACAAACATTCATTTTCGCTGCATGCCAAACAGAGCAAATGGAATAAGGAGAAGAGATATATAACCCTGCCTATCGGAGGCATATCCAAATGACCACAGGCTCAATGGCACCTGCCTTCATTCTCATAGAATTCCAAGCCTCACTCCCAACTCCTACAGAAAAATTGTTCCCTATGCAAAGTATCTTCACAGTTTTCCCCAAGCCAGTCTATTAGATACTGTCATCAGCCAGTGTAATAGCAAGTCTCCCAAGAGGGCCCCAATGATTCCCACCTCCCAATATTTTCACACTTGTGTTAAGTCCTCTTCAAAATTGAATCTGGGCTTATACTGTGACTCACTTTGACCAATAGAATGTGGTGGGGAGTGATGCTGTATAACTTCTCTGCCTGGAAATTAGGATACCTCTAGTTTTCCTCTTACCTTCTAGAATATTCTGTTTCAGAACCCAGACACCGTGTTGTGAGAAGCCCAAGCTACATGCAGAGGCCACACGAAAGAGAACCAAGGTCCTCCAGTCATCAGCCCCCACTGAGCTCCCAATTGACAGCCCACACCAACTTCTAAACATGTGAGTGGGCAGTCTTGGATATTCTAGCCCGGTTGAACCCTCTTGCAACTGTAGCCCCAGCTGATAATGCATGGACAAGAACCACCAGGTTGAGCCCAGTCAAACCATAGAATTTAAGAGATAATCAGTTGTTCTAAGCTCTGTGTTTCAGGGTGGTTGTCTACACAGCAATAGATCATTGAAATAACTAGCACTGGTCATGTTCTCTGTCTCCCACTTGTCCATGTAAATGCTGGCAGAGACAGCCAGAGAAGTCCCATCGGCTCTCCTAAGAACTTGAATGTCTGTAGCAAGGGTTGGCTTTTGAAGGTCCCAACATTTCCAAAGTTCTGCTTTCTCTGCAGAGGTAGGGGAAATACTTCTGCCTTTAACATTGGGGCCCTATGGCAACTCTTCTTGGGCCCAGACTCTCACAAGACCAGTCTCTCTCAGAGAAAGTTTTAAACCTCTCTCTGAAAAGTCTCAAATTTAGTCCAAGGGGATTGTAGCGAATGCTTTCAATTCCTTGCTCTATGCCTTAGGGCATATAAGGCAACTTACAATTGCCAATTTATGGGCAGATGGTTTTTTCTAGGACTTTGGAAGAGTGCTCTGCCCACTGCCTCCTGGAGTTTGGTGTATAAATATCTCAGTTCCCTCTCCCATAGGATAAAATTCTGCAGAAGCATATGTTCTTCAACATTTTCCAGAGTTTGACCATAGCATTAAACTCCAGTGCTTGCTATGGTAGTTGGCTTTAAAATGTACCTTTTAGTGGTTTGCTTCTCTTGAGGAAACCCAAATAAGTCCCTCATGTGAGACAGATATCATTCTGTTCCTGTCTAAAGCTTCTCCATACCTTATCACATATTCATTTAATTTAAAATAAGCAATTATTTTCTTACCTAAGGATAATACTTACCAGCTCAGTAAATTCAGTGATAGCACTTCAGTTTCCTATTTGTTTAATGGGTACCACGATACCTTTCATGCAAGCTATTCTGAGGTTATTATAATCTTAGAAAGGGTATTGATAAAGACCCCGAATTCTCTCCACCACATAGCAAGTGTTCCAGGACAGTAATGTACATTTATCGAGCACTTACAAAAGCATTGTATGCATTATATATTCAAGGGAGAGCCCCCCCAAAACTGGAATTTATTTACTAAAACGTGTGTTTATTCTTGCATGTTTAAACTTCAGTCACCTTCAAAGTAATCTCTGTTGATATAATATACCTATCAAGATGCTTTATCCACTGCTCAAAACAGTTTTTGAATTCATCAGTTTGAGTGCCTTTTAGTGCTTCTGCTATTTTTTGTTTAACCTCTTCCACATTGGTAGTGTTTTCCTTTGAGGACTTTTTTCATGTAGGGAAACAAAAAAAGTTGTTTGGAGGGAGATTGGGTGACTAGGGAGGGTGGGACACCAGGATCATGCCATTTTTGGTCAAAAACTGCTGAACGCTCAGCACAGTATTGGCAGGTGCATTGTCATGGTGGAAGAACCAGTCACCTGTTTGCCATAATTCGGGATGTTTCTTCTTCAAATTGTGACACAACCTTCTCAAAACATCCAGAAAAAAACTTTGGTTGACCGTTTGATCCAGAAAAACAATTTCCGAGTGTAATACAAGGTGCCCTACAAGGGGCCTGCTCTCCAAAAGATAATTCTGGGTTTTTGTGGGGTCTCCCTCATAAGTGTGTGTGTGTGTGTGTGTGTGTGTGTGTGTGTGTGTGTGTGTGTTCATATAGCCTTCACAACAACCCTCCCAGGTAGATATTATTATCTACATTCTACAGATGAAGATGAGGCTAAGAGATGAAGTATCTCTCCTTGGTTACACAATCAGGAAGAAGCAGAGTTGGGGTGTGAAACCAGGTTGTATGACTCTAGAGGCACATTGTTAAGCATAGTGCTATGCTATTTCTTACCAAGGCATAACTATTAACTATTCAAGGAAAATAACCCTAGGCTTTAAATACACTTCACCTTAGATGCAATCAAAATGTTAAAATTCAATAGGAAAAGCAAAATTTGTTGTTTTGTTAAATTGATCTATTATCTAGATAACTAACTATGTAAATTCATCCCAAAAATGATTTAGACTTTTTTCTTCATAAGCCCAACCACTAAGGACAGAAGGTGCAGAGTGCCAGACCTTGGCTCGTTATGTAGAAGAGCTTCCTAACAATCAAAAACGTCCAGTAATAACAGATTACTCGAGCGACTTCATCACTAAGAACATTCAAGTGATATGTTAGCTATCACTTATCATGGTATTGTGAAGAGTTTAGTGCATTGAATGGTAAAGTAGGAGACATTTGAGACTCTTCCAAACCCCAAGATAACAAGATAGATTTGTTGGTACTTATTACTTTAGAGTAGAAAACTGTGTTAATTGTGCATGTTAGGGAGATTTATGGTCTCTAATGTGAGATGCACCTGTCTGTACATCTTCCTTCCATCCTTCTTTCCTTGCATGGTTGTTAGAATTGTAACTATTTAGTCCAGCAATTCCACTACTGAGTATCTACCCAAAGGAAAATAAATCATTACATCAAAAATACACCTGCACTCATATGTTCATTATAGCACTATTCACAATAGCAAAGTCATGATACCAACCTAAGTGTCCATCAATGGTTGATTGGATAAAAAATTGTTGTACATACACACCATGGAATATGATGCATCCATAAAGAAAGATGAAATTGTGTTTTTTTTGCAGCAACATGAATGGAGCTGGAGGCCATTATCTTAAGTTAAATAACTCAGAAACAGAAAATCAAGTACTGTAAGTTCTCACTTATAAGTACAAGTTAAACAATGAATACATGTGAATTTACAGAGGGAAAATAGCCACTGGGGACTCCACAAAGGGAAAGGGTAAAAGGGAGGGCGAAGGTTGAAAAATGACCTACTGGTAACAATGTTCACTACTCATGTGATGGGTATACTAGAAGCCCAAACCCCACCACTATGCAATATATGCACATCACAAACCTGTACACGTACCTCCTAAATCTATAAATATTAAAATAAAATAAAAAGAAATACTGTGTCTGGTAAGCAAGCATGATGGAGCTGTCAGACTGTGGCTATTATGTTATAAACCTGGATGCTTACTTCAATGTGTTGACCACATAGTGGCGGATGGTGCAATAAATCTTTACATAAATGATTCCCTCTTGTATCTCCCCAAAACCCTCTGAGGTAGGTTTCCTGCCCTATGAGGTAAGGGCATTGAGGCCAAGAGATGTGCCCAAAGTCAAGCTACCAATCAATGGTGGTGCCACATTTACCTGACTTCAAAGCTCCTTCCCCTTCCTTCAGGCAGCCTCTCTCAACAGAGAGCTATTAGGCATCACCAATCAGTTCTTATCCACTGCCTAACACAATGCTGGATCTATTCTAAAACAGCCTTCCCGAGTTTGGGTAAGAGCAACACGAGTGACTTCATTGAAGGAAAGGGCATTTTGCGGTAGGAGAAGGTTGTCATTTTGTTGCTTTGACTATCAGCTCCCAAAATGCACACACACATGACTAGTGATCACCCTAAGAGCATTGCTTCTCAAATTACTTCTTCCTGGATCCCACAGAAATTGTGATTGTTTTTACAATAGCTGCTGCTGTGACACAGATTACCTTTAGCAAACATCAAACATGCTCAATACTTGCACCAAGTGGAGGGGCTGCCCATTGAACACTCCAGCCAGGGAGAAATTGCCCGTTACAGCACTGGCTTCAACAGTGAGACCTTTGAACATCAAGTATAACACTTCCCAGGTGAGCGTCCCTTGACATCAAACTTATGGATTGAAATGCAACTTAAAAATATAAGCTGCAGAGGTTTTTTTTGTAGGTTTTTGTTTGTTTGTTTGTTTAGGTTTGTGGGGGTTAGGTGTTTTTTTGTGTTTTGCCAAGGGGTCTTTGCTTTATAAACAATTGTGCTTAATGTTCTTCAACTTGTAGTCCTGCAAATTAATGCAAAAGATTCTAGACTGGGATGTAGCACCGCTAGTTCCCAATGGTAACCTTGGACAAGTCACGTAACTGATTTGGATCTCATTTCTGAAGGTAAAAGGGGAGGAAGGAGAGAAGAAAGAAACAAGAGAAAAAGAAAGAGGAGAAAAGGAAGATGGAGGGCAAGGAAGGGGGGGAAGAAGAGGATGAAGGAGAAAGGGAAAGACAACAAAGAGTAGGAGAAAAAGAGAACGAGAAGAGAAGAAAGAGGAGGATAAAAGAAAACTTTCAAGAGATCAACAGCCGGGCTCGGTGGCTCAGCCTGTAATCTCAGCGCTTTGGGAGGCCGAGGTGAGTGGATTGCCCGAGCCCACGGGTTCAAGACCCACCCGGGTCACTTGGCCAGACTTCATCTCCACAATAAATAAAAAATTAGCCGGGCGTGGTAGCGCGCACCTGTAGTTCCAGCTACTTGGAAGGCTGAGGCGGAAGGATCGCCGGGGCCCAGCAGGTCGAGGCTGCAGTGGCCGGGAACAGCCACTGCACTCCAGTCTGGGCGACAGAGTGAGACTCCAACTCAAAAACAAACAAACAAAAAGATCAACATACTGAATCCAGCAGTCTGTGATTCTCTAATAACGTGTAAAATGTACTTCCCATATCTGATTGGCACCCAGTGTTTTCGTTGCCACATCTGTTATCGTAAACACAGGCATGCAAATGAGCCACAGGGCACTGCTGCCATCTACCTTGAAACTCCCTCCCATGTTGACAAGAGCAGACCATGATATCTGACTGTGGTAGCTGGAAACAGTTGCATATTAGGCAAAACCAGGGTAGAAAATTCCTCTGCTATGCTGACATCAGACGTGACCATGAGGATCATCTGTGCCCAGTGGGACTTGAGAAGTGACGTGCACTACTTCTTTCAGAATCTCCTGTGCTCCCGCTTCCCCAGAAGTGGCCATCCCTTCATCCTGGTCCCAGAGCAAAGATCGTGGTAAACGATGAGCAGTCAGACAGTGTCTGAGCTGACCCAAGAGAGGCAGACAGCAGGAGCGAGAAATGAACCTTATTGTTGTGAGCCACTGAGAGTTGAGGCTGTTTGTTTCTACAGAATTACTGTGTTATTTCAGTACCTATTGGTCACAGGAACCTCAAGGCTGGGGACAAGTGTGGGGAAATTACATACTGACAGAAGTGACAGGAATCAACTCTCCTCCACTCTCCATTCGATGCCCAGTTCAGCTCTCCCGACTCCTTCTAGGCTGGTCCTTGCCAGCTCATTCTTATTCCAGGTATCCCTTCTTTTTCTAAATAGGCTCATCCAGCCTCCCCTGTGTCTCTGATCCTCCTGGCAGGTAGACACCAAGCAGGGCTTTCTCCCAGTGGCTCTGTTTTCAGCTTTAGACCTCCAGAGAATACAGAAAAAAAAAATTCAGTTTGAACCGTGAACTTCCACGTGGCACAAAGGACTTTCTCTAGCCTGGCTTCCACATGCACTAGGCCATGTCCTAAAGGTGTCCCCTGTGCCAAGTCTTTGCCAAACCATTTTCAGTAATTCTCCACTTACCCTCCTTCTATAATTTTCCATTTTCCCATGGTTCCACCAGTACTTTTTCCTCTTACCCTTTTTAAACTTTCCAATAGTTCATTTTTGTTCTACTTTTACAAACCTCAGTCGTCTTTGTCTTAGAGGGAGCTGGGCTCAGTTTAGCTGGAGTCTGTCTCTCATACTGCGGTAATCTAAATAAAGTATGTCTTGCTACCTTTAACAAGCATCTGGTGTGTTTCTCTTTGACATTATGGACCCCATTCAGTAGGTAGCTTCCTTCTCTAGGAACTCGACACCGAGAAGTTTCCATTTCTTCCCTGAAAGTATCTTCTTTTAATTTTTTTATTTTAAAGATGCAGGGTATACTTTGGAATTAGGTATACAAGTGGCCATTGTACAGGTAAAGTTTGAGCCCCCCTTTGGTCCCCATTTCTCCTGGCTTGAGATCAGTTACCCTTATTAATGTTATATGCCCCCCTCCTGGTAGCTAATCTGGGGTTTTGATCAGAAATTGATTGCCTATTCTGATTACCTTTCTTGTAGTATTATGTTAAATGTTCAGAGTCCACTTATGAGTGAGAACATGTGGTACTCAGTTCTTTGTTTCTGTGATAGCTTTCTATTATAGACTCTAAATCTGTCCAAGTTGCTGTGAAGTCCATTATTTTGTCCTTCTTTATGGCTGTGTCATATTCCATTGTGTATATGTACCACTTTTTATAATCCAGTCCAGTTTCGATGAGCAGCATGGTTGGTTCCATGTTTTTACTATTGTGAATAGGTGCTGCAATAAACATGCATGCACAGCTATCTTTTTCATAGAATGATTTGAGTTCTTCCAGGTTTATTCCCAGTAGGGGGATTGTTGGGTTGTATGGAAGGTCAATTTCTAATTATTTTAGGAGTTGCCACACTGTCTTCCATAGTGATTGAACTAGTTTGCATTCCCACCAGCAGTGTAGAAGCATTCCCTTTTCTAAACAGCCTTGCCAGCATCTGTTGGTTTCTTTGTTTTATTAATGAAGGCTATTCTTACTGGGGTTAGGTGGTATCTCAATGTGGTTTTGATTTGTATTCCTCTGACGATTAGTGAGGCTGAGCACTTTTTCATGTGTGTGTTGGCTGCCCCTATGTCTTCTTTTGAGAAGGGTCTAAATCAATTCTAAATGGATTAAAGACCAAAATGTAAAACCTCAAACTATAAGAATATTAGAAAATGCAGGAGACATCTTATGGGAACCTTTATGGGAATCAGAATAGGTAATCAAAACCCCAGATCAAATAGGAGTTCTAAACCCCAGATGCCCATGCCACAAGAGATAAGATAGACAAGTGGGACCTCATCAAACTGAAAATCTTCTGCAAAGCAA
>CAUYQG010140690.1:0-10942 GCA_963574415.1 Tarsius wallacei
GTGTGTCAGAAAGTCTAATTTACAATGTGGCTTTCCATGCAGCCTAGACCTGTTGTACAACCTTCTCTTTCTCTAGGTTCCACTCTAAATTAGGAACCTTGTAGTTTATTTGGTAGAAGAATCTAGGGAGCAAGCACAAATTTTATGGTATATGTTGCCTCTGCTGTCTAAGGAGCTCCCCAGGTGTTATATATTTTGTCAGCATTAGTGCAAAGTGAGACACCTTGTCTCATTTTAGTGGTGATATATTGGCATGCCCCAGACCATCTGTTCCCTAAATTCTTTATTAAAATGGCAAGCCCCTGAATTTTGTAGTTTTATTCTTCCTCTGTCAAACATATGTCTACCCAACACATCTGGGATGCTTTGCCTGACCTACTCACCAGAGACTATCAAAATGCTGTTAGGTGGAACAAATTATGTTCTAGGGGATCTCTGTGTACAGGATCAAAGTTCCAGAGACTTAATGTTAATAGTAAGAGAACAATTGACATAGCCCTGGGGGAAGAGAGTAAAATTGTATTACTATCTCTCCCTGATGAATGCAAACTGGTCAGATCCTCTTTGGGGGTATCTGGCATGGGGGGAAATGTGTTTCCAGGTCAATAGCGGTATTTTAAGGCAAGGCATGTGTTGATTTGCTCTAACAAACACATCATATCATTTATAGTAGCTGCACTTTGGAGTCATTTTCTAACTATATTTGCAATAAACCACATTCATTTTTAAGATGCATGTGATTTTTATGACAGTCATGTAAGTGAATTAAAAGTGGGTGTAATGGGAATGATAGCTGCCTTTCAAATCTTTGATGGAAGATTTAGCTGCCATGATTCTCTGAGAGGTGTAGCATTTAAAAATAAAATGATAAAGAAATTCATTTCAATGAATTTTCACTTGACCTTTCTTATTTCACTGGACTTTACATCATAAGTAGGAGGGACAGTATGGGCAGAGATTCTGCCAGTTGCTGTCTATGAATACTCCAACTGGTCCCATCTTGAAATGGCCTTGGAGCAAACTTGCTTTGTTAATTGAGCTCCTTAATTCTTTACACTAATGCTTGAACAAAAGTGGAATTTTAGGCTTCTAGAAATCATATCAGATCAGAGCCAATATACAAGTTTTAAATTTTTGAGTGTTTCTTTCCCCCTAGCGTCTACTTGTCATATTAATTGACAAGGTTGTTTTGAAGAAAACCTGTACAAATATTTCAGTGTATTTTCATTGCAAGATCTTTCCTCCAAGGATTTAGCCTGAATGTTAATCAAGGGGCTTCAGAGCTGTGATGGAGTGACCAATGGTATAATTAGTCCAGAACTGGAAGTTTTCCCAAGCTATAAAATTTTCAGTGTTACATTCAAGACCTGGGAGGGTCAGTCACCCTATCTGTGAAATAGCTTTGACTTGGAACCTGGGGAAAATAATGTAATTCCTTTTGTGGTGATGCACTTATGCCTCTGTTCATCAAACAAGCCTTTTTCTATTATATTTATTAATTCATCGGTAAGGTAATTTGTTAATACAGTAGTAGGCTGCACATATATTTTATACTTGAGAACTTCAAGTTCAGTTAACTACAACCAACCACCAAACCTTGAGTGTCAAAACCACTCTGCTACTGTTGCCTATTACGATAATTAAATTAGATTGTCTTGCACACTTAAATCCAAGTCTCCCACTTTCCATAATCCCATTATTATCACTGAAATCAAGAAACTCAATTCTCCTGTTACTCAATACTATTTTCATACCTAGCCTAGAGATGACAGCCACCACAGAGCTTTTTAAAAATATCATTAGTCTCCTCATAAATACATTTATCCATTCCTATATAGAGGGAATGTCTTTTGGACACTCCCAGGATACATTGTTGTGGACAAGTAAGAGAACTTCCCTTTAAAGATTCACTGAAGCAATTGCTGTCTACCTAAAACTCATATGTCTTCTCCTACATTATGCCAGAGAAAGTCTGACATTTTTTATTTCATTACTATAAAATTTGAATCCAGACTTCAATAGCCAAATGAGCAAACAGATCAAATTCCAGTTTCTCTAACTATCACTTAAATTCAGAATGAAATTTAGTGGAGCATTACAGTAAATTTGGCTCCATCCAAAATTTAGTTTTGTCCTTTATGGATAATTATGCAGATTTACTACCATTATTTTTTTCAGGTATATACAGATAAAATTAAAAAATACATTTTGCTATACATACCATATCCTACTGATAGAAAACCTATTGATTCTTTTCTTGGGGCATGTTGGGAATTAACTATTGTTTTGACCCTAATGGCAGTTAGAGATTTAAGGTAGGCGTGAAAAGACTAGGCTAGCACAAACTGAATCAGGTTGAAAAATTAAATATTATCTCTTTGAGGGAAGGCTACTTGTGTGACAGTAAAGTGAAGTTGATTTCAATGACATGAAGAATGAGAGAACTTTGGTGGTTCAAGATTCTCAACTCCCTAAGTACACACAAATGTTACCAAACAAATCTCAGTGTCACAATACTTCTTCACAAATACTTGAAACCTAAGCATTGAAGGCTTGACCATACTATAAGGGACCGCTGATATGTAGTCAACTTATACTTTATACATCTGCACATTTGTATCTTTGTTCTTATCCTCAGCCTCATGTGCCCTGCAGCTATGGGGCATAATTAGCTTTTCAAAGTTATATCCTAAGGCTGCTTTTAACTGAAGGTTCATAGATACGAGGGTACTTTTTTCTCAGTTCATCTTTACCTTTAGAAGTGAGAAGCACACTCTTCCATTTTTATCATTATCCTTATTGCAATAAGACTTGAATATCACAGTAATTTGATTTATCAAAGCTTTGACTTTGACCAGCCTTGCATCTCAAGCATCTGTAGATACTTTTTTTTAAAGTAAAAATGATGTCACTACATGGCACAGTAACTATTCTCTCATTTTCCATCTTCAAGATCAGCTTGATTCACTGCTGGTGGGAAAGCAAACTAGTTCAACCTCTAGGGCAAACACTGTGGCAATTCCTAAAAGAATTAGAAATTGACCTTCCATATGATCCAGTAGTGCCCCTGCTGGGAATATACTTAGAGGAGTTCAAATCATTCTATGAAAAAGATGACTGTGCTTGCATGTTGGCTGCCCCATTGTTCACAATAGCAACAACATGAAACCAACCATGCTGCTCACTGAAACTGGACCGAATTAAAAAAATGTGGTACATATACACAATGGAATATTATGCAGCCACAAAGAAGGACAAAACTTTGGACTTCACAGCAACTTGGACGGACTCATTGTCTATAATACGTAGTGATCTATCACAGAAACAAAGAACTGAGTACCACATGTTCTCACTCATAAGTGGACCCTGAGCATTTAACATAATACTATAATAAAAGGATAATACTATAAGAAAGGGATCGGCAGTAGCCGGCAACTGCTACAGGGGGTGGGGCACATAACATTAATAAGGGTACCTAATCTCAAACTAGGCAAAGAGGGGACAAAAGGGGGTCAAATTTTACTTCTACAAAGACCACTAGTGTAGCTAATCCTGAAGTGTACTCCACATCTTTAAAATAACAATTAAAGGTAAAAAAAAATCAACATGACTTTGCTCACATTCAACCAGCTGATAATCCTCGAACCCCATTATGAGAGATAGTTATCCAATCTACTCCTGCGATAAAGTACTATAACTGTCCCACCAGGATGCATACACCTCTCTGAATATTTGAGATATAAAGAATTCAATACAGAAAATTGGTAACAGATGACACATGATGATGAAAAGATTATTAGGGATCAGTGAAGCAACACATAGCAGGTTATCTCTACTATACTTAGACAAAAAACAAACAAAATTCCCACCAAAATTAAATGAAAACAATGAACAAACAAGAAGGGTAGGGTACCAGCATCAATGAACTGTGTCAAGGGGTCACTAGGAAGAAGCTGAAAATATGAAGGTTTGCTTTGTGGCTGTTTGAGCCATGAAAAATATATAGCTCTTGCTGGAAACACCACTCAAGGCAAAGGAGAAAAGAGAAAAGTACCCTGGCTTCTTCTTTCTTCTTTCCTTTTACCTTATAATCTCTCTTCAATGTCTTTTATTAGCCAAAAACTTACAAAAGACAGTTGACACGAGAACAGGATATCAGCTCTTTAAAAAAAACTGTTTAAATTTTTTAATTGTAAAGATGTGGGGTACAATTCAGGTCAAGTATACAAACTTCCATTATGCATGTTCCTTTGTTGATGAGGTGTGTCTCCCACTCCCCCAGCAGAATGCCACTACTGTTTTTCCCACCCCCCGCCCCCAGCAATTTCCTGCTACTGACAATCCTTTTCTTATAGTATTACCATAATTGTTCAAGGTCCACTTTTGAGTGAGAACATGTGATACTCAGTTCTTTGTTTTTGTGAGTGATCATTCAGTATTATAGCTCTGATGTCATGTAGAACCCTTTATGGGAAGGGTAAGAAAAAAAACAGTGTCAAACAGCTTGAGGCTAGCTCACAGGAGAATGTAGTAGGGTATGGAAGGAATGAACGGGAGCAAATAAAGGAGAAAATGCCCAGAGTGGTGGTGGTGTTGGGAGGTAGTGCTGATGATGGTAAATATAGGCCGTTCGATATTAGTATGGAGACAATGGTGATAATGATCCCAATGATCATGGTCCTCTCTATGTAATATGGCAGACAAGACACCTCTAAGAGAAAATATGGGGCTTCATAGAGAAAGAAAAAGAAGTGAAAGCATTCAAATGATACCCAGGACACTTCAAACCTCCAACCAACTCAGGATTTATTGGTGTGGACAGGACAAAGTCTCACATTCAGGAAAGTTTGCTTTTCTAGAAGGAAATTGGTACATCTAACAGAGATTGCATTCACCTGCTATCAGTGATTCTTGCCAAGAAAAGACAGACAGAATCCGTATATGCTGTTTGTAGCATCAGTAAAACATGATAGAGGAGAGGTTGAGGTGATTACTTAAGGCACAATTTTGCAAGAGCTTAGAACGTTGAACTAAATTTAGACTCTTATTTTTAATGTGAATGATTCCTTTGTGACATACTCTAAATTGTTTCTACATAGTGTACGCCTTATGTTCAAATAACATGAGATCTCATCTATTAGTTCTGAAACTTTGACACCAATGAGTACAAAATAGTAAGGCAAAGTTACATTTCTTATGATCAAAACTATGAGAAACTATGAGCAATTTTGGAAATCATTTAATAGGATATAGTGATTTTTTTGATAGTTCTTTTAATTTTTCTTCTATCTGTAATAAGCAAAAGGCATTATAGTGACATATATAAATTTTATTCTTAATAAAATATACATTTAAGTCAATATTTAACTTTAACTTAAAATATTTAACTTTCCATTTTTACTATGTTTTTCAGCTAATGTGGTCTTACTGTCACTCTTTAATAATTTTGTAAAATTTTAATTACAACTTCTTATTACATTAATATTAACTGAAATTAGTTATCAAGCTGTATTATTGTACTAATATACTGTACTCTGCTGCCTAACACTTGATATTATTTGTAAATGAACTTCAGGAAAATATAATTTTATATAAAATAATTAAATCTGGATGGCTGCAAGTGCAGCTTATATTTTTAACTTGTTGAGTTGATCTCACTAACTGAATTTGCTACAGGAATTTACATAATAATAATAGTTTTACAAATAAAGTGCTCGCATCTTTGAATAACGTTACAATATCCTTGCTGCATGAATATAATGCTGTGTAAGTTGCATTTATTCAGTTTGTGTGTCAAGATTCTACTGTACTTCCAATATACTTTATAGCATTAACATCCAATGAATTTTTCTACTTTTTATTAGTTATCACGTTACATTATTACTTTGTCACTCTTCTGTCCCAATCAGTGGAAAAAATCGCTAAAATGAATCCTGTAATTTGTGTTCCCAAGGTCTAACAGAAATTGAATAGCAAATCAGAAGATAAGGCTGATAAATGTTCAATTGCCATCTATTGCTCTCCCCTCAAATCCTCCCAGGGGACTAGACAGCCTAGGGGATTTTCATTAATTTTGAAATCACTTGCATAAATCTAGCTCACACTGGGATGATGGAAGTTTTTACTTTCCAAATACATGTATTGGGCTCTGTGGGACGTAGGGATGCTTCAGTTGAACTCTGAAAGCATAGATGTCTTTTTTACCAAAGCCACAAGTTTCAAGAGAGGACTTAACACCGTGTCAAGAATAAATAATTCCTTTATACTCACAGATAATTTATCTTGGCCAGGGTTTAGTCACAGTAATCAGTCAACGTACAAAAAATTTCCCTTCCGTAACCTTTACTTTTATGTATCAGGGAATCTGAGGAGTTGACTTCTGATGATGCTATTCCAGCACTTTTTCTGAAAATAAAACGTAGTCAGCAATGCAAATTCCTGCTAGACAAGAACCATATCTATGTTCCTTATCCAATGGTCTCAAATATAAATAAAATCATGTGATGCCTGAATTACTGTATTATAGTGACCTTTTGTCCTTATGTTGACACACAATATATTATTTTTGATCTTAGAGTGGCTCAACATGGAACAACAAATCAAAGCCTTGGTCTTTTGAGGTTAAACAGTAGGTTTAGGTTTGTTCCTTTATGACTCTGAGTAAATCATTTAACTTTTCTGCCCTAGTTTCACTCATGTGGGACAGAAGTTGAAGCAAAATTCCGGCTTTACCTGTAATATCTTTGTCAAGAATTACATACCTGCATGAACGTGCATATGTAAAAAATAAAATAAAAAGACATTGCCATTTAAGCAGCACTTGCTTTAAGCATAATTGATTTATCTTCTGAGTACTTAAAAGAAAATGCTGCAAATAAAATTCCCCAAGAGCACCATATACTCACATGCAACATGGCGTTAGCAGAGGCGAAAATGAGAGCCCTTACAACATAGAAGGCAGCTATCACTTTTGTCATTTCCTTCAGATTCCATGTAGAATTGCATTGATCAAGGAAACTGTTGATGAACACTAGAAAATCTTATACTAAAGGGAATTCAGGTTTTATTCTCCCAGGATGTGTCACTTTACATTTGAGCTTGATGGAGTGTTTTTTACTAAATGCATGCAGCGATCACTTCAGGTTTTGTTGAATAGTGGTGCTAAGGTAGGCTGGATCTGCTGAGGACATAGATCTTGTCCATATTAGCTTCAAAGTGTCAGTGACAAGCCTACTTGATAGCAAGGTTCAAAGGCATCTCTCTTTGAAGATGCAACTGTTCACTTTCTTAAATTCATATACATAATGCATTTGTTTTCCTGTCAGCTTTCAGAATGTGTCATTATTCCCTGCTCTCTGCTTTGGGTCTGCCATGACTTTTAGAGTGACAGCTCTTGGCAGTTTACATTAGCATCATTAGGAGCCTGATGATGTGCTTTCTCACTGGGACACTGTCAAGGATTTATCCTAACTTTGTAGTTTCAACTTCTGTGATTTTTGTAGATCTGTCATCAGCAGAGAAGTAACAGTTAGAAAGACGCAAACAAAGAAAGATTTTCATACAGATGTAAAATAACATCGAATTTACTCTCAACTGTATCATTGTTCAGATTACAAAAGAACACCTGGTGGTTTTTTCGACATAATTTTTAATAGCTACTTATTTGATACATTATTTCTGAGATTTAGATATGATACATTTTATTTTTTGTTTCATACTATAAAGAATAAGCAAGACCACATAATTTTTTTAAAAGGCATACTTAAAATAGTGAAAAAATGAATGCTGTTTTTGTAAATTAACAGAAAAACTAGATTTAATGAGAAAGTATCTATATTTTCTAAAATATCTTCTTAGTTAGAATAGTATTACTAATTTTTAGTTCTTCTGCCAAGGAATATTTAAAGACAATGACAATTCTTAAATTTAACAGTTTTATAGTGTTTTCTTCCCTAATAATCTTTTAATTTGTGAAATCTAAGTACATGATAAACCCATATTTAACATATCTTTACAAATTATTGCTACAAATTGCTTTGAGCATTCTTTTTTTTTTTTTTTTGAGTAAGCAGGATTTATTGAGAAGACAGAGAGGACAGAGAAGCTCCCATTATTGGGAGGGGACCTGAAGGGGTTGCCCCTGAGTTTTCTTACTGTTCATATTTTTTGTGTATTCTAATTACTGCAATACCCTTCATATATATGAGGGTATATATATATATATATATATTAGAATAATGAGATCAAAAATATTATTTCACATTGTGTTCACATTCATACAGTGCTGTATTTTTCATCTGGGCAAGTACTCTGATTTGTTTGTTTTCATCTTAGTAATTGGAAGAGAGAAATGTTTATAAAAAGTTGTATGGATATATATATTCTATATAGAACATATATAGACTGAATCATAACCAACTTCCAATTATGACAAATTATTTACTTCTCTCTTTTTCCATCTCTCTTAGGAGATGATTATATATGTTAAACTTATTTTTTTATTCTTTATGAGAAATCCACTTAATTATAGAAGATACACTGTAAAATGATTGGTACAAGAAAAGGAATATAGACCAATGGAACAGGATAGAGTGTTCAGAAGCAAAACCTCAATTTCCTCAACCAAATCATTTTTGACAAAGCCTCCACTAACCAACACTGGGGAGAGGAAAAGTTATTCAGTAAATGATGCTGGGAAAACTGACTGGCCACATGCAGAAGATTAAACAATACTCCTACCTATCACCATGCACAAAATAATCAACTCTAAATGGATGAAAGACCTAAATATAAAACCTTAAACTACAAGAACTTTGGAAAATGCAGGAGACATCCTTATGGAAACAGGAACTGGCACCAATTCCTGATCAAAATCCCAAGTGCCCATGCCATAAGAGATAAGACAGACAAGTGGGGCCTCATCAAACTGAAAAGCCTCTGCAAAGCAGAAGAAACTACCAAGACAGCAGGGAGACAGCCCACAGAATGGGAACAATTATTTGCAAACTGTATATCTGACAAAAGCCTGACTTCTAGGATCTACAAGGAACTCAAATGTGCCAAAAAGAAAAAAACAAACAGCCCAATTAAAAAGTGGGCACAGGATATGAATAGTCACTTCTCAAAAGAAGATATATCGAGCAGCCAACAGATACATGAAAAAATGCACAGTCTCACTAGTCATCAAAGAAATTAAAATTAAAACCACACTGAGATATCACCTAACTCTAGTTGGTATGGCCATCATCAGTAACTCAAAAAGCAACAGATGCTGGAGAGGATGCAGGGAAAAGGAAACGCTTCTACACTGTTGTTGGAAGTGTAAACTAGTACAACCTCTATGGAAAACAGTATGGTGTTTCCTAAAGGAACTAAAAATCTACCTTCCATACAACCCAGCAATCCCCATTCTGGGAATATACCTAGAGAAACTCACATCATTTTATGAAGTGCATGTGCATGTTTATTGCAGCATTATTCACAATAGCAAAAACATGGAACAAACTGTGCTGCCCATCAAGACTGGACTGAATAAAAAACGTGGTACATATACACGGTGGAATATTATGAAACCATATAGAAGGGAAAAATTATGAACTTTGCAGCAATTTGGATGAATTTAGAGTCTTTAATACTCAGTGATCTATCACAGAAATAAAAAACTGAGTACCACATGGTCTCACTCATAAGCGAACCTTGAACAATTATCATAATACTAAAAGAAAAAAAAGGATTGGCAGTAGTGGGAAACTGCTGGGGATGAGGTACACTTCATCAATAAGGGTACTTGATCTAAACCAGGTGAAGTGGGGACCAAAGTGAGGCACAAACTTTACCTGTACAATGACCATTTGTATTCCTAACTCTGAATTGTACCCCACGTCTTTAAAATAAAAAAAAATTAGGAGGTTCCGGTTAAGATGGTGGTGACATAGGTGGAACTGTGAGATTCTCCGAATGTGAGTTCCCCAAAAAGACTCTTGCCCCCTGTTCCCTATCCCCAGCCCACAGCTGGGGACACATTGGTCCGAGGCTCAAGGACCCCCGGTTCCATGTAGGGCCGACTATTGTGTCCTGGGCTGCTCCCTCGCAGGTGGGAAGGCTCGGGCCTCAGCTCCCTCCCTGGCTGCCTCGAGCCCAGACCGAGCCTCTGGTCACCTGGGAGGCTCTGGGCACCTGCCCCTTGGAGAGACTGATTACATTTCTGACTGAAGTACGCTGGCGGCGCTGCGGGGCTACTTTCGCCGCTCACCGCCTGCCCTTTGGAGCTTCGGGGCTCTGAATTCTGGAGCTCTGGAGCCCCGAGTGGAGCGCCCAGCCGTGCAGCTGATCTCTGGGAGGCTCACGCTATCATGCTAACACAGACCATCATAGTCGATTGCCCATGGACCCAAAGAGCAGAGAAAAGGGATCCTATCACTTCGGCCACTCTCCAGGTAGAGACTCACGTTGCCGCGCCCACCTACAGGCAGTCTCCACCTGGGTTCCAAAGGTAACGTCCCTAAACAGAAGACAAACCACTCCCCTGGGAACTAAGCAGCAGATGTCTCAGCTTACAGCTCAAAGGAAAGGAGGAGAGAGAGAGAAATCTACACAAATGAAGAAAAACCAAAAGAAGAATATGGGTCTCTTCCAGATCCCTGGGAAGGCAGACACTGAGAAAACTGATTTTGGTATGCAAACAATGAAGAGCCCCCAAAATGACTACAAATCTAGATATCAAGACAATAATGGAGATATTAAAAAGAATTGAGGAGAGTCAAGAAGAAACTAGGAAGGAGCTGATAACTGAGATAACAGCAATAAAGAATACTGTGAATGAAATAAATAACAGAATGACAAACATGGAAAGCAGAATTACCCAAGCAGAAGAAAGAATCTAGGAGCTTGAGGACCAAAATATAGAACTAATCCAAACTGTTTAAAACACAGAAAGCAAGTT
>CAUYQG010140691.1:0-22542 GCA_963574415.1 Tarsius wallacei
ATGTCTATATGACAAAGAGTGTGCACCCAGCACACTATCAGGCGTGTGTGAGTGCTCACAATTAATATGTAAACATTAAATTTTACTTGTTTACTAGGTAGCATATGAATTCAAAATCTCCAAAAGAGCTGGGGGACACAGCCCTGGGTTTATGTAGAGGACAAAAGGAGATGGAACAAGAGAGAGAGTGTCTTTACTACAAAGTGTTTGTGATGACCCAGATGACACATTCCTAGATCGAACACAACAATCAGCCAATGATTCAATTGCAAACCAAAGTTATTTTAGCCAATTAACTCATGGAAGTTGGTCTGATGACGCTATCACGCTCTGTATGATTGGCATCATAAGCTTGCCTCTCTTTTCTTTCTTTACCCTGGGAGAGAACAAGGATGAAATAGGCAGGAGAATGTACCCTTTCAATACAACACGGAGAAAATCAGAATCAAGAAACCTGGACTCTGCCACTAACAAGCTGTGTGATCTTGGAAAAATCATTTAACCTAGCAGTCCCCCACCTTTTTGGCATCAGGGACCGGTTTTGTGGAAAACAGTGTTTCCATGGACAAGGGCTGGGGGATGATTTCAGGTCGATTCAAGTGCACTACATTTATTGTGCAGATCAGTGGCAGCATTAGATTCTCATAAGGAGCACATAACCTAGGTTTCATAATAGGGTTCACACTCCTGTGAGAATCTAATGCCACTGCTGATCTGACAGAAGGTGGAGCTCAGGCAGCAATGCAAGCAATGGGGAGTGGCTGTAAATACAGATGAAGCTTTGCTTGCCGGCCCGCCGCTCACCTCCTGCTGTGTAGCCTGGTTTCTGAGAGGCTACAGACCAATACCAGTCCATGGCCCAGGGGTTGCGGACCCCTGATTTAACTTGTTTCAGGTGCAACTTTTTGATTGTCAAATCAGAGGAAGTACGACTCTCTCCCCTGACTTATTCAGCCTTGAGTTTTGTTTTGTACTTTTCTCCTTTAAAGAGCTGGAAACTGTCACAGATTTCAAATAGCAGGGGACAGCAGTTTCGGCAGGAAGTTTCTCTTTTCTACTTAAAATTTTAAAAATATTCAAAACAAGTCCAGAGAGAGCCATGTCTATATGACAAAGAGTGTGCACCCAGCACACTATCAGGCGTGTGTGAGTGCTCACAATTAATATGTAAACATTAAATTTTACTTGTTTACTAGGTAGCATATGAATTCAAAATCTCCAAAAGGATATACAAAAACAAGTGCTGTACCCAACTGGCATGCCCTTCTTTCCCTAGACACTCAAGGCTCCTCCCAGCAACCAGGCTACCAGATTCTTGTGTCTTTCTGGAGTCTTTATATGTATAAACAAGCATGTTTGATTCTTTTCTTCTTCTTTTTTACTTATGCAAATGATAGTATTCTCTGCCTTTCTATATGTTCTACATGTTGTTTATTTCACTTAATGTGTCTTGGAGATTATTCCATATCAATGCCAACAGAACTGTCTCACTCTTCTTTGTTGTCCATTGCTGTCAACCACAAAAACAAGATTCCATTGTTTAGATACTCTGTAACCAGATTCCTACTGATGGACCTTTAGCTTTTGCTATCAGGAGCAATACTGCAGAAAATTTAGTAGGTGCTTATTCAATGTTTATCTCTTTCTTGTTTCTGTTTTAAAAATTAACAAATTTACCAAGTTGTGCAGCCATCACCGTAGATCAGTTTTAAAACATTTTTGTCACCCCCAAAAGATCCCACATGCACATTTATTTTGGTTTTAACCTCAGGCCAGCTTTTGCACAGTCTCAAGATAGCTGTTGGCCTCCCCTGTGGTCCCAATGCTTTCTTTTTCCTATAGAAGCATGAAAATCCAAGCATTGCACTGATTGGATCACCCCGAAATACTTTTTTGGAGAGTTCTGCATGCTGATTGGCTTAGACTTTGGTTAATGGACCAATTAGAGAGCAAGAATATCCTGAACAGTTTCTCCCCACTGTCCACATGTCCACAACTGCTAATCCACTTTCTATCTTTATAGTTTCTATTGGACATTGTATATAAATAGGATTATATGCTATAGGGTCTTTTGTGTGTCTTCTTTCACTGAGCATAATGAGAGTGTTTTTGAGGTTCATCCATGTTGTACTCTATATCCATAGTTTGTTCTTTATTATTGCTCGATGGTATTCTACTGTATGGCTATACCCCATTCATTCACTAATTGGGCAGTTATGTTGTTTCCAATGGACATTTAGGTTGTTTCCAATTGGGGGCTATTATGAATAATTCTAAGAACATTTGTGTGCAAGTCTCTGTGTGGACATATGTTTTCATTCCTCTTGGGAAGATACCTAGGAGCGGAATTACTGGTGTTTTTGATAAATTGATGATTAACTTTTTTAACTGCCAAAGGGTTTTCCAAAGTATCTGTCCCATTTTTACATTCCCGCCAGCAATGGATGAGGGTTATTGTTCTTTTCCATGTCCTCATCTACACTTGATTGTCTCTGTTACTACTACCATCCTAGTGGATATGTAGTGGTATCTCGTTGTGGTTTTAATTTGCATTTCTTTAGTGATTGACGATGCCAAGCATCTTTTTGTGTGCTTATTTTCTTGCCTCTGTTTCTCACACATAACCCTAAGGTCATATCCAAGAAAAAGCACAACATTTGGTCTCCAACAAACCTGGACTCATATTTCAGCTCTACCACTTGCAGGCTGTGAGAAATTAGGCTTGTTACATTCACCTTTGGAAGTTACATCAAGGCCCTGGTGCGGAGGTTCATGTTTGTAATCCCTGCCCTTTGGGAGGCCCAGGCAGAAAGATCACTTGAGGCCAGGAGTTTGAGACCAGTCTGAGCAATATAGCTAGACCCTGTTTCTAATAAAAAATTTAAAAAATACCTGGGCATGGTGGGTGTAGTCCCAGCTACTCAGGAGGTCGAGTGGGAGGATCACTTGAGCCCAGGAGTTCGAGGACACAGTGAGCTATGATCCACCACTGCACTGCAGCTTGGGCAACACAGTGAGATCCTTTCTCTAAAAATAAATGAATAAGCAACATTACTTAAGCTTCCAAGTAGTTATCTGTGAAATGGACAGGAACACCCACCTGGTAGTTTCCTGTGATGATGAGATTTGATCATGTCTATGAAGTGTCCAGCCTTGGGGCTGACACACAGTACGCATCTAAGATGGTCTCTCCTGCCATCGTCCGCCTCCAACCTCCTCCCACTCCTTCACATGGCCAAATTTCCAGAAACCATCATCGGGGAAGGTACTTTTCCTAACTGTCATGGAACTGGGTATTAAGTGACGGTAGCGGTGTCCAAATCTATAGTAATTGAGATGGCAAATTCAGAAACACAATTGCCATTGCAGTAGGCCGGGTAATCAGAACTAATCCCTCCTGTCCCCACTGAGAAGGCACTCTGACTGCTGGCTTTCCTGCCAGTTCCGTAAGAGCTGGGTCCCCTGGTCTGCTTGTGGGCTGTGAGCTGTTCCCTGATCCCTTCAGCTGACAGCAGGCTTCCTGCTGACAGCAGCCACGCCCCCAGCTGTGTGTGTGTGTTTGGGGGGGGGGTGGAAGGGGGCGGCTCAGATTAGTCAGAATTTAACTTGGCATCACTTGAATGTGTTAAATGTTTTAGCCTTCCTTGTTCTCCACCAATTTGAGAGAAAGACATTATTTTTGTAATTTTCCCATGTTAAACCCAAAGCTTGGTAGCAGCTAACACTTATATAATGCTTACTATATATGCTATTCAAAGGAGCTTTATACAGATGATTTGTCTACTTTTCATAGCAGCCAGATGAATAGATACTGCTATTATCTTATAAAGCAATGGAGGCAGAGAGAAGATAAGCTAGTGAGTGGCAGAGGTAAGGTCTGTATCCTGCATCAGACATCACCCTGCCGTTCTGTGAAGGGCCCTGCCCATTTGGAGTATCTATTAAAATGTGATAAGTGAACATGCATCTCTCTGGCAATTCCATTTCTTGGTATCTCGTCTAGAGAACCACTTATGTGCTTAAGGAGGCATGTACCAGGACATTCTCTGAGACACGTTTGGAAGTCTAACACACTCCAGCCAAACTATGTATTGATACAAACCGGTGACGCAGGGTGTTGCCATACTATGGAATACTAACATCATCTAGCAGTTTTAAAAAACTGATGGAGCTCTTTATGGATTGGCTTGACATTGTAAGATTATCAAAAGTTATTATTAAGAAAAATATGTATGTAGGAAAGCATATGCCATACGTATCTACATACATATGTATAATCGGTGCCTTACCTAGAATAAAATTATTATTTATTTAGATGATTATATATGTAATGAATAGAAAGATGCCTAAAGGGATATCAAATCCTCTTGGGAAAGTACTGAGATGAGGGATAATGTTTGTGGGGAATTATATATATATATATATATATATATTTTTTTTTTTTCTTCTTCTTTTTTAAATCTAGGTCTCACTCTGTCACCCAGGTTAGAGTGTAGTGGCAAAATCATGGCTCACCACAGCCTCAATCTCCTGGACTCAGGCTATGCTTCTGCCTCAGCCCCCCTAGTGGATGGGACTACAGGTGTGTGCCACCATGCTTGGCTAGTTTTTTTGATTGTTTAAATAGAGACAGGGTCTTGCTATGTTGTCCAGGCTGTCCTTGAACTCTGGGCTCAAGCAATCCTCCCACCTAGGCCTCCCAAAGCGCTAAGATTACAGGTGTGAACCACTGAGCTCAGCCTTTATTTGCACGTTTAAGAACACACATGTATCCATTTAGGATCTGTATAATTAAATATGAGTAAAATGTTTAAAAAGAAAAAAACTTGCCATGAACCACACAGTTAAAAAAAAGGCAGGCTGGGCTTGGTGGCTCAGCCTGTAACCCCAGAATTTTGGGAGGCTGAGGCGAGTGGATTGCCTGAGCCCATGGGTTTGAGACCAGCCCAGGCAATGTGACAAGACCTCATCTCTACAATAAACTTAAAAAAAATTAGCCAGGTGTGGTAGCGCATGCCTGTAGTTCTGGGTACTTGGAAGGCTGAGGCAGAAGGATCGCCGGAGCCCAGCAGGTCGATGCTGGGGTGGCTGTGAGCATGCCACTGCACTCCACCTGGGCGACAGAGTGAGACTCTAACTCAGGAAAAAAAAAGGACAAATTCAGCATTCTTTCCAGTTAACACATTATCTTGCCAAGGTTGTCTGTGAAGTCCACCAAGAACTCCCCCACTAATACCAATAATTCAACATTGATTGTTCATCTCCAGCACAGAACGATAAATCTGTCATCAGGGGTTCTCACCTTCAGAGAAGCCACGAAACATGAACCACAGCCTGACTTAACTGTCCTTTTCCTTTCCAGAGTACAGTCAGTGCCCTGTGGCTGAGATACGTGGTAACCAAACTGGTGGTGTGAGTCAAACAGTGTGTGTTTGTCAGTGTCTTCACATGTGGGGCAACACTGTCAGGAAGTAGTCACCTGGGGAGGAGTCACAGATGACACACAAGGTCCTCGACGCTAGCCCAACTCTTGACAGCCGGATTTATCCTTTCTTCCTTTGCTGTCCGCAGCAGGTGTCTCCAGGAATGGGAATGAAGGACTCATGTACTGTGAATGACGATCACAGATGAGCATTATGCCAGGAGACATTTTTATACATTAACTGAGATGTCACTTAAAAAAAATCACTGTGGTAACCCACAGCTGAAAAGGAAATTGACGAAACAAGTGAAGTCTTTCCTTACACACTCTACTGATTACCATAATGAAAAGCAATTATGTAACAGATTCTTAAGCGGCAACTGACATATATTATTCTAATTCTCAGAATGTTATCATGATCTCCTTTTAGAGATGAGAAAATAGACTCAATACCTTGGGCAGGTAAGTGGCAGAGCATCATAGTATTATGGGCCGAATAATGCTTAGTTCATAATACAATGATGTCTCTTGGTCTAGAGAGCGTTTTTCCAGCCACGAGAGCCCCTCGCTTGTTTGTGTAACTCCCCTAGGAACGTAGAGAGGCAGGGTGGTCACCCTTCTGGCCTGCAGGTGCTCCTAAGAAGTGTTACCGATCGGCCCTAAAAAGGAATGAATGTCATATAGGCTACAACACCGATGAACCTTGAAAACATTACACTAAGTGAAAGCTTCTATTAACATGAAATGTCCAGAATATACACATTCACAGACAGAAAGGAGACCAGTGGCTGCCTTGGGCTGTGTATGTGTTGGGGGGGCGGGTAGAAATGGGAAGTGAGTGGTATAGGGATTCTTTTTGAGCTAAGGAGAATGTTCTATAATGGATAACGGTGATGGTCGCGCAATTCTGAATATACTGAAAGCCACTGAATTGTACACTTCAGTGAGTGAATTGTATGGTAGATGAATTCTATATCATTAAAGTCATTAAAGAGCTGGGGGTAGCTGGGTGTGGTGGCTCACGCCTGTAATCCCAGCACTTTGGGAGGCCGAGGCAGGGGGATTGCTGGAGTCCAGGAGTTGGAGACCAGCCTGAGAAGCATAGCAAGACCTTGTCCCTACAAACAAAAACAAATACCTTAATCCTGTTTGCTCAATGCGCCCTTCCCTTTCATCTTGAACCTGACCCTACAAATCATGTAGCCAATCCTGTTACTCAGGCAAAGGTCTCCAGACGCCATCGGCCTCGCACTTGGGTTCCCGCTCCCCCGAGTCACTTTTTGCTCGTTGGAAGATTTTTGGGTGGTGGGGAAACCTTGACCTGTCGTCAGGGAACTTGTCTCTGGCAACCTGTCTCTCGGGGTATCCGAGCTAACCTGGAACGTGGGAGGAATTGGTTCCAAGTGGTTTAGAAGCTGTTACTGACACCCACATGGAAAGGGAGTCCCCTTCTGCCGCACGACTGTGGCCGTGTCCTTCCGGCTTCTCCCACCCAGAGCTTAACTCAGGCTTCTGCTCTGGGGCCCTCAGCCACCCTGCAGTTCCTAACCGCCGCTCCCAGTTCAGGCTAACCGCACTGGAGCTGGTTCTTTCCTTGCTCCGAGATCCAAGGTATGGGAGAACTGCCACCGTGTTAAAAAATGGGAGGTGACTGGATGGAGCTCAATTCTACTCCCGAGCTAGGGACTCACAAGGCAGAGATTTGGCAGAGTGGCACTCCGTGTATCTGCCAAGTAGGATAGAAAGGAAGGGTCCTCTGGATTCCGAAAGACCCGTGTCCTCAGGGCTGCCTCCTGTCTGTGCAAGCCGTGCCCTGTGCAGCTCTAGTGATCCTTCACATGCTGAAGGTTTCAGCTTTCACAGCCCCGAGGGCTGGCACCAGGGCAGCAGCCTCTGGAGCTGTGTCATCTTGAGCACGTTTCTAAACCTCTCTGAGCCACAGGTTCCCCATCTGTAAAAGGTGGGAGGCATGAACAACTATCCTTCGGGGTCGGGCATGGTGGCTCACGCCTGTAATCCCAGCACTTTGGGAGGCCGAGGGCAGGAGGTTTGCTAGAGGCCAGGAATTTGAGACCAGCCTGGTCTCAAACATAGTGAGGCCTCGTCTCTACCAAAAATAAATAAATAAATGCCTAAGTAAAAGACCTGTCCTTTAGGTAGTTGAAGAGAGATGAAGTGAAATAAGCCTATCTGATGACCAATCAGATATTTCACGCCTGCTTGGGTCAATGATGCATGCTTGCTCCAAAAATGTGGGCCCAGTCCCTGCCTTCCCCGGGGGCACTTCTCTGGCGCTTGGAAGGAGCAGTTTTCCAGTTTCAAAATATCTCCCACCCGGAGATTCATTTGGATGTAATCAACTCTTTTTTTTTCGGAGGCAAAGATGGGCCCACACTTTTTTGAGCACAACATGAAAAGAAAGACCGGCACAAGCCATCGCCTCATGTGATGCTCCCCTCTCTGTCCGAGCTCTGGCTACTCTGAGATCTGCATAGGACTGTAGGATTAGTGGTTCTCAATCAGGGCAGTGGCCCCACTCCCAGGGGACATTTAGCAGAGTCTGGAGACTTTTTTTTTTTTTTGTAGAGACGAGGTCTCACTACACTGCCCAGGCTGGTCTTGAACTCCTAACCTCAAGCGATCGTCCTGCCTTGGCCTCCCAAAGTGCTGGGGTTACAGGCATGAGCCATCATGCCTGGCCTGCAGACATGTTTGATGTCTTGCATGGAAGGGAGGGGAGCGCTCCTGGTATCTGGTGGTGGGGACCGGGGATGCCTCTAAACATCTGAAATGCCCACGATGCCTCCACAACATAGAAGGATCCGGCCCTGATGCCGGCAGCCCTGCAGTTGAGACAGCCGCTGAGGTCCCCAGCCTCTCCCCTGCCTGGATGCAAGTGAGCCCCCAGAGTAGCACTGTGTGGCTTCTCAAATTCTGAGGAAGACCAGAGAAATCCCAGAGCAGACAGTGATGCCGGGGATTTTTATTTTTCAGGTTCATGTGGCACGAAAGATGACAGACTCAGGAGGGCCCCCGAGCCGTACACTGTGTTTTTTATCTACGTTGCTTTCCCAGAAGGTTCCTGAGAAGTCAGCCGCCGTGCTTCGCTGCATTATATCTGGTAACTGCCACTGGACTAGCTACTCCCTTTCTAGAACCTTCCTGCAGACCAGGCTTCTTGGCTCCCAGAGGCATTGTGGAAACATCGTTTGGGAAATTTGCCTGGGAAGTTTTTCAGAGTAACCGATGAAGCAAGTCGATCTCTATGATTTGTTTCTGAAAGATTTCAGAGTAACCGATGAAGCAAGTCGATCTCTATGATTTGTTTCTGAAAGATTTCTTTGAGTGACTTCCTGGACACAGCTGAGTGATCGTCTTCCCTTAGTTGTGGTTCTGGGTCGGGCAGCTTTTCACACGCCCCCCCCCCCCCACATAATCCACTCTTAATTTTATTTTCCTCTTGGGTGTCTTTTGTCATGGTTTAAATTTTATGTGGCACATAGGAATAGCACAGATCACTTCATTGGAGTCCATTTACTGAACTCTTCTGTTCCTCTTTATTTCCCAAGACTGGTTAAATTAGCCTCCCACTGCTTGCCTCCTTCAGGCATGCTGATGAGTGAAAATTTGAAAACTGAGGCACAGAGGGTGCCCAGGGGAGAAGAAGCAGAGGCTTGGAATTTCCCCTGGGTTGGGGAATGAATAACGCAGAGTTGATCGAGTATTGGCTCCCCCAATGGAAAAAGGAGTTGTCATTAAAAGAAAATAAAAAAGAAGTCATTGGGTAGGGAAGTGATCTCTTGTGGGTGATTCTCCTCTCTTCCATGGATTATGTCTCTCCCCTTGAAAACATGAAGGCACCACTGGTATTTCCTGAGGGCAGATGGGTAAGTCTTCTCCCCTGGACCCTCTTTTTCAGCCGAGAGACTAGAAAAGTCAGCCTCGGAAATGACCGCCCTCTGCTAGCAGAAATCCTGATAAACCCAGAGGTCTCGCTCCATGCTGGCCGACCGTCACTCAGAGACGGAGAGGTGCGGGCCTACCTTGAGTCTGGACATCCCCTGAACTTGGCTGCCAGTCACTGTACACATGAGCCAGATACTTCTGAAACATTCTTGTGGTGGCTCTCAATACGTGAGTCGTAGGTAGTTTCAAAAAACAAGTGGAGGATTTTCAGGTGAGGTTTCCAGCAAGTGGCGGGAGAAAAGAGAACCACCCACAAGGTACAAGATACCACTGTGCTGATTGCTCAGATCTATAGTCCACAAAGGGAAAAAACCAGTCAGCCATTAGGAAACCAGGGGAAATCAATTCGCCCTCATCAGTCTGAATGAAAAACTAGAGTCCAAGAGGTCAGAATGTGTTCTCCAGGTCCAGCTCGTACTTATTTTATAGACTGTTTTTAAAAAAAATTGTGTACACCAAAAATGAGCAGTTCCTTAAAGGCATCTAGTAACACAGGATGAACAGGCAGAAATGAATTTGATCGGCAATCTCCTCGCTGGGTTTTCAGGGTGAGCTTAATCATTTGCCTGGAAGAGTCTCAGCCTAGCGGGTGCCAGAGAAGGATTTATCCTTGCATGCAGGTCTGTCTGTTTCTGGTCTCAGGGTTGCCACTCAGGTACCTACCTGGAGGAGGAGGCAAGGGAGAAGCATCCACAGTGGCCAAAAAGCACATTCACGGCTGGGCCCAGACGTGGCCTAGCTGGGTGGCATACAGGGGAAGGAGGAGGGACTCAGCATTTTCAGGGGTGCTGGTCTCACTGATTTTTTTTTGTTTTTTCCCCTTGATCTGTTTTGACTTTCCTCTTTCTGTGGCCCCGGAAGAACACAGAGTTCTTATTTTATTGGTCTGCTTATTGGGGTTGCTTGCCAAAAGTTATGCGATAAATAACACAAAAGCACAAGAACACTCCTGGGATGAATTCAGAATGGTGCATTGTTTCCAAATACCAGACTTTCCTTCCTGTATATAGGGCATATTTCGATAAAGTTGCAGAGATACGGAGGCAAATGAGAAAGCTCTTTGAAAGCTTCCTGTTCTGTAACAAGAGGGAAAAATTCCTAAGGGGTGGATGAAATTCCTGGGAGTTTTACCAGATTATCCTAGGAGTTAATGGTCCCCAGGGAAGGATGAACTCCTTCTGAGGAAAAAAGCAAAGGTCAATTTCTGTGATGTCAGCAGTCACGTATGTGTAGGCAGCCTGAGAAATCTACCTTCCAAACTTCTTCATCCTCAGGAAGAAAATGGTATTCACTAATCAACTTTGTTCTTCTCTTTTGTACCACAGCCACACTCCATTTTGAGCACCATTAAAGTGTAATTTTCTAAAAAGTACAGTGGTTTCCATGCAAACCTGAAATGAACGCTTCAAAGAATGTATCCAACTCATTAACTAATTAAAGAGGAAACCAGAAAGTATTAAGGCCTGAGGAACTAGGTATTTACAGGCAATTTAATACAAGAATGTTAAAATAAAAATTGCTAGGTTAGGTATAACGCTGATTAATGCCCTACAGGGCAATAAACCATAACTTATGGAGGTTTATCTTTTCTGCCAGGTGGAAATTATTTTCATCTGTATTGGATAAAAGCCTACAAGTTAATCTATAACTTCACTAAATCTGGGAATTTTAATCAGCAGTTACCACTGAGTGAAACAAATAGATGGCCCAAGATCATTCTTAGATGGGCCTTTGCCCTCCTGTGACATTAAAAAAAAAGATATCATCCGTATCTTTGCCTTATTTCCAAGTATTGGAAAAGTTTTTTTAATAGCTCCTTGAGATGAGGGGTAGCATTTTTTATTTTGTATTCTTATCCCCCAGCACAGTACTGTCTTAGGTACCTAACACGGTCAATAGTGTTTACTGAATAAAATATTTATTTGTGTTAAAGTGTCAGTGATAGGAAGACGTTTCAGTTCCCCACCTGACATTATGCTCATTCCTATTGTTTATTCCCCGTCTTTATTCATAGCTTTATGATATTTTTCTAAAAATACTTAAAGTAATAAGAATATTCTTATTTCTTTGTCATCAGGTCAGCCCAAGCCAGAGGTAACTTGGTATAAGAACGGTCAAGTCATAGATGAGTGGAACATTGTCTCCAGTTATGAATTCTTTGAGAATCAGTCTATCCACGTGCTACATCTCTCTTGGTAAGTGGTTATGTCCCTGCAGACTCTTTGCTAAGACCCCTATATTCTGTATGTGCTGGTTACTATGAAGTAAGGCCAAGAGACTGGCTCAGGTCTGCTTTTGGAGTCTTAGTTTTAGATGCCATTGGCAGGTTCAGCCGAGGCATCCAACGATGATGATTTCCTGAGCTCCGCCCGGTAACTAATTACACTCCCCTAATTTGCTGCCATTGATGGCATTAAGCTTTATCTAGAATTTTATTCGAGGTGATCCGGTCGTGTTCATTCATGAAATAAGCTTTTCCTTTCGTCTTGATCTCTCTGGAAACTTCAAAAAGCATGCTAGGATCTCAGCATTTCCATCCAACCTGTCACGGGTAAGAAGGAAGAATTGCTGACCGAGATCCCACAGCAAATTGGTGGTGGAGTTACGGCTGGAAACCAAACCTTCTGGCTTTATTTTAGGAAGTAGTGTGGTCCAGTACAGTGATTTCTGATTCTTTTTCTTTCCCCCAAGAACTATTTGCTCAGATGTAATCGGGAAACTCGATACGTGAGGTAGAGAAAAAGAGAACCACTTGGGCTGAAGCTGGGGAGGCGGTCTGTACCCTCGGTCCCCAGTGCTACTAAATTGGTCACAGTGCCCTTATGGGGGCTCTTCGGAGCCTGAAGTTTCTGCAGGGCATGATGTGAAAATGACTGGTAGGCGTGGAAACACGCTGACAGTCTTGGGTCTGAGAATACACAAATAAGAATTCCTGCTCTGCCGTTTTCTCACTGTGCGACCTCAGCCTCTCTGAAACCCAGTTTCTTAATCTGTAAAACAAAAGGGTGACTGGGAGAATGAGGTCATTTAAAGCGTGTAAAAGTTTTGCTACATAGTAGTTGTTCATAAATATTTGAAAGTTCTTAGCCCCCACGCACCCCTCTGTTTAAAGGAACATCAGAGATCGTTCGACCATGGTTGAAATGATCCATCCATCTGCATGTCTAACCTGACATTCAAGGCTCCTGTTTATCCACCTATGCTTTAATTCTTTAGCAAATATGCATCAGGCACTCATATATGCCAAGCATTTTATGCCAAGCATTTTGCTTAATGCTAGAGATAGAGGGGAATAGCACAGACGTTGTCGACACCCTCACAAAGCTCAGACTCCAACATGGAAGACAAGTGGTGAGCAAAATAAAGCCATTATTCTCCTTACCACCCTGATACACCAGGAGGCAGCCAGAACGTCCCTGCCTCCTGATTCCTAACTTGTCAAGGCCTGCCCTTCCTCGTCTTGACCCCATTCAGCTTGGAATCCATCGCTAAGATTCAAAGATGATTCCAGTTATGCATGGATCTGTCCAGTCTCAAACACTCTCTTCTCCTTCGGTCCTGTGGCACAGGCCTCCCTTTGGGTGCTTAGTTATTGCTCAGGAATGAGACAAGTTCAAGAGATTGTGGATCTCCCAGAGGGCAGAAATCCTCTGTTTCATCCAAATGCATCCCCCAGAATCTGGTACAGTGCCTGAAACATATAAATATTTACTCCAAGTACTGATGGGTAGATCTATCTACCTATCTACCTATTGTTTTCGCTAATTTGTCTAGATTGATGTTGCCAAACTTTTTCTCCAAGTGATCAGATAGTAAATGTATTAGGCTTTGAGGCCAGATGCAAAAATAGGCCACAACTATTTAAGTCTGCCATAGACAACATACTTAAAAAAAAAAAAGCACATAGCTGTGTACCAATAAAACTTTATTTACAAAACAGATGAAGGGCCAGGCTTGGTCTTGAGCTATAGTTTGCCAGCCCTGGTAAAATCCTTGAGGATCTACATACTGAACTTCCTTGTATATTTCCTACCCTTGTTTGTTTCCCTCTGAGCACTCAATACATTTTTCTTGATTGACTGATTTTAGTCTCACACTAAATCAAAATATTATACTCACATTTTAGCCAGAAGAGAAGCTTGATGTGTGTTCTTTTAGGAACTGAGATCTGGCCAGGCTCGGTGGCTCAGCCTGTCATCCCAGCACTTTGGGAGGCCAAGGCGAGTGAATTGCCTGAGCCCATGGGTTCGAGACCAACCCAGGCAACTTGGCAAGACCTTGTCTCTACAATAAATCAAAAATTAGCTGGGCATGGTACCGTGCACCTATAGTTCCAGCTACTTGGAAGGCTAAGGCAGAAGGATCGCCGGAACCCAGCAGGTCGACGCAGGGGTGGCCATGAGCGTGCCACTGCACTCCAGCCTGGGTGATGGAGTGAGACTCCAACTCAAAAAAAAAAAAAAAGTACTGAGATCTGTTATTAATGTTTTATGTTGTTCCTACAGGACCAGGGAATAAGGGGATGGAGAAGTAAGAAGGCCATGAGGCAGGTGGGCAGGTGTCGGTGGGAGACATACAACACAGGGAGGAGAAACTGAGGATAGGACCTTGCATAGTGGAGGGGCAGGGAATCACCGTCCTCTGCTCTGAGATCCAGCAGGGCAGGGGTTCATAGTGAAAGTGGAAGACAATGTAACAGAATCCACTCTTGAAAAGTAGCCCACCTGTGGGGGAAAAAATCCAGTCCTAATGTAAGAAATGATAGCAGAGCAATATGATAATAGACATGGTCACATTTTGCTGCCTGGTCATGAATACGCTGGGTACTGATCTTTGAAAGTTCTGACTTTCTGCTCCAGTAGTTCTGAACTCTAGCTGCCTATTAGCATTGCCTGGGGAGATTTTATTTTAGTTTTAATTGGAGTCTCACTCTGTTGCCCAGGCTGGAGTGCCGTGGCACGCTCACAGCCACCGCAGCCTCCACCGCTGGGTTTAGGTGATCCTTCCGCCTCAGCCTTCCGACTAACTGGAACCACAGGCACACGCCACCATGCCCGGCTAATTTTTGATGTATCGTAGAGATGAGGTCTTTCTGGTCGCGAACCCATGGGCTCAGGCAATCCTCTCGCCTTGGCCCCCCAAAGCGCTGGGCTGACAGGATTGTGCCACCGCGCCTGGCCAACCTGGGGAGATTTTAAAGCCCACTAATGCTTGGGCTTCACGCTTGACTCATGAAATCGGAATCCCAGAAGATTCCAAGGTGTTGCCCAAGATGAAGAATGCTCTTCATCTTAAACATTCATCTGCAAAGTAATTCGACTTGTACCCGTATGTTAAATGCTGGTTAGGAAAATGAATTTTTGTGCAAATGCCATTCAAAGGTTCAAAGTTAGTTGTTAGTTATAATATTAGTCTCAAATTATCCTGCCATATACCATAAACCACTGGATGAGCTATAGCCCAAAGAAAAGTACTCTGAGTTTGACCTCTGGTTCATTAACATTTTTTTAAAATTTTTCTGTTGAAATAATCACTTTATTACCTGCAAATGGAATTACGATTTTCCAATTAGGCAAAATTTCTCTAAAAATTATCGCACAGTTTTTACTAGAACATTTAAGTCAAAGACAACTTTCAAATTACTTGTGAAGGTTCATTAACTCTGAGTTCGGAGATATTTGAAAGCTCTTGTGTCTGTGTTTCCCACAGGCTTTTCGGTTTAACAAATCTAGTCTGTAGTTCTGCTTTGAGGCTAAGAGCCCCGCTGTGGTATTTATGGACCTTCCGGATTTTCTCTCTTTCCTCTGCTCAGTGGTACCCTCTCCTCCATCCTCCCTGCATTCTCCTCCTAATCTCACGAACCCAGGCACCTCAGGCAAAGGAGACAGCCTGGAAGAAGCTTATCAGTGCTGTCATAACCTTTACATTGCCACGGGTCAAGTGTGCTTGGCAGGAAAGAGAAATGGTGAAGCAAGAAAGCATTCAAAGGGAGAAAAACATCAATAATAGCATTATGGTACGCACTGTAGCATGAAAATAGTTTTGTTTTGTTTTCAAAAGATATGGGAGTGGGGGGGAAGGAAGGTGCAAATAGATGCTTTCTACCTCATAGTAAAAACCAGTTGCAATGATGTGTATACAAATGGGGAAACTGTGGTCTCTTATGAACACAATATCATGAGAGGCAGCAAAGCGACAGATACAAATCTGTCCAGGAACCCACATCTAGAGAGATGTACCCCTCCTCAGCAGGGAGGCCTCCTCTGCTGGTGGCAAGCACATTGCTGAGAGAAAGCAGGAGGGAGGTGGAAGGAAGGGGAAGAAGGAGTGGGGGGTGGGGGGACACAGCGGCAGAGCTCAGCCAGCGCCCCGGTGGGGGGAGGGAAAGGCAGCTCCTCTTCTGCTCTCTGTCAGCTCAGCCCTGGCATGGGCTGGACTGGAGACAGGCCCCGCAGAACACATGCGGGGACAATGGCCAGGGAAATGGCACAGTCACTGCAAACCCGTGGAGTAGGGCAGGGATCCCCAACGGGTCTGAGGCCTGTTAGGTACCAGGCACACGGCAGGAGGTGAGTGGCAGGCCAGCCAGCCAAGCTTCATCTGTATTTACAGCCGCTCCCCATCGCTCGCATGACCGCCTGAGCCCCACCTCGCAGGCCGGCATGGTGGTTTATGCCTATATGATCCCAGCACTTTGGGGGGCCAAGGTGAGAGGATTACCTGAGTCCATGGGTTTGAGACCAGCCCGGGGAACTTGGCGAGACCTCATCTCTACAACAAATCAAAAAATTGGCCGGGCGTAGTGGTGTGCACCTGTCGTTCCAGCTACTTGGAAGGCTGAGGCGGAAGGATCGCCTGAGCCCAGCAGGTTGAGGCTGTGGGGTGGCCGTGAGTGTGCCACTGCCCTCCAGCCTGGGCGATGGAGTGAGACTCTGACTCCAAAAAACCCCACAAAGAACCAGATCAACCACAGCATCAGATTCTCCTAGGAGTGCGAACCCTATTGTGAACTGCACACATGAGGGATCTAGGTTGTGCACTCCTTAGGAGAATCTAATGCCTGATGATCTGAGGTGGTGCTGAGGTGGTGATGCTATATATTTCATTATCTATTACAATGTAATCATGATAGAAATAAAGTGCACAATAAGTGTAATGCGCTTGAGTTATCCAAAACCACCCCCACGTCTATGGAAAAATTATCTTCCACAAAACCTGTCCCTGATGCCAGAAAGGTTGGGGATCGCTGTCTTTGGGGTTGAATTGCGTCCCCCAAATCCATGTCCACCTGGAACCTTATCTGGATTTTTGCAGGTATAATTAGCTAAGATGAATTCACATTGGATTAGGATGGGCCCTTGTCTAGTGACTGGTATCCTTATAAAAAGAGAAGAGAGAGATACAGGGAAAATGGCCACGTGGGGACAGACGCAGAGAGTGAGTGATTCAACCGCAAGCCATGACATGCCAAGGATTCCAGCAACTACCAGGAGCTAGGCAAGGACAAGGAAAAAGTTTCCCCTAGAGCCTTCAGAGGGAGCATGCCCCTGACAACACCTTGATTTTGAACTTCTAGCCACCAGAACCCTGGAAGAATGCCTGTGTGTTGCTTCATGTCACCTAGCTCGTGGTTGTGTGTTATGCAGCCCTAGGAATCTAATACATGGTATACTTGAGGCTTTCTAGTATAAAGAAGTGCTACCATTTGCTTACCTGGGCATGTTATCTGATGACGCCTTGCTCATCCCGACACTAGCTGAGTTCATCCAGACCACATGGGAGACGCCTACCAGTCAAGGGGCAGAGAATATTTTCCAGTTATGCCTCAGATTGCATACTGATTACTTGAGGATTTGAAGGAGACTTCAATAAGGTGTCCTGGGTCACTTACGTTTTTGCTCTTAGAGGACACTTGGCAACACCTGGAGACACGTGTGCTTGTCCTGATGGGGGAGGAGGGGAGTTCTACTGATACCTGGTGAGCAGAGACCAAGGTTGCTGCTAAACATTGGACAGGGCACGGGGCAGCCCCCACGGTAAGGAGTTATTGGGGTTGAGGAACTGTCGCAAACCACCATAAAACCGAGGGCCTTCGAAAAGCAGCAGTGTGCTATTTCTCATGGTTCTGTGGGCTGGCTGGGTGGTTCTCTGCTAATTTTGCCTGGTTCTCTCATGCTCATTCGTGTCATTTGAGTCAGTCTGGGGACTAGTTGAGCTGGAAATCCCAATAAGCCTTCCCTGAGAGGCCTGGCAGTTGAAATGCTGTTGGCTGGGCTGCCTCAGCTCTCCTCCACAGGGTCTCTCATCCCCCAGTAGGCTGAACTGGCTTCCTTTTGGGCCGTCTCAGGGCAGCATTCCAAGGGAATGGAGCTGCAGGGCTTTGTGGGTGCCACTCAACACCATTTCTAGCATGTTCTCCTGGCCAAGGCAAGATTTAAGAGGCAGAAAAATAGACACCGCCTCTTGAAGAGTGGAGTGACAACATCCCATTACAACAAGACGTGCATACTAGGATGAGAGGAATTAGTGGCCAAATTTTACAATCTACACCTTCATCCATGGAACATCTAATTAATCTTTTAAATCACTTATTTGCAGATGTCTTTATCCTGCTTAAAAAAAAAACCTGTCTGTAGCTGTCCCTTGCCTGTAAATAATTTTTTTCATTTTTAACCTTTTATTTACCCAAAAAGCATTAAGAGCACTTATATGCTGTAGTCACAGTGCTAAGTGAAAAGATGCTAAGTGTTCTATGATCTCATAGTCCAGTAGTGGAGGAAACAGACACATAAAAAGAAATATATATATATATATATATATATTTTTTTTGAGTTGCGGTCTTACTCTGTGGCCTAGACTGGACTGCAGCGGCCGCTCCCGGCCACCGCAGCCTCGACCTGCTGGGTTCCGGCGATCCTTGCGCCTCAGCCTTCCAAGTAGCTGGAACTACAGGCGCGCGCTACCACGCCCGGCTAATTTTTTGATTTATTGTAGAGATGAGGTCTCACCAGGTTGCCCGGGCGGGTCTCGAACCCGTGGGCTCAGGCAGTCCACTCACCTCAGCCTCCCAAAGAGCGGGATTATAGGCTGAGCCACCGAGCCCGGCTAAGAAATGAATATTTAACAGGAGAGCTGTAACCCAGACACAGGAGTTTAAGTGGTTTTTGTTATACTTGTTCATTCTCGCAAACCACTGAAAGGCTGTTTGAATGGTTTTCAGAAGGTGGAATCTATGACTTTAGTAATATGTCAGCCTTCTTGGTTACTCTTCACGCCTAGGTGGAGAGACAGACCCCAGGAGCCTGGGGACACAATGTTACTTTTTTTTTTTTGAGTTGAGGTCTCACTCTGATGCCCAGGCTGGAGTGCAGTGGCATGCTCACGGCCACCGCAGCCTCAACCTGCTGGGTTCAGGTGATCCTTCCGCCTCAGCCTTCCAAGTAGTTGGAACTATAGACATGTAACATCATGCCCGGCTAATTTTTCTTGATTTATTATAGAGATGAGGTCTTGCCAAGTTGCGCAGGCTGGTCTTGAACCTATGGGCTCAGGCAATCCTCTCACCTCAACCTCCCACAGTGCTGGGATTATAGGCGTGAACCACCACACCCGGCCCGTGTTACATTCTTTAAGCTACTCTGGTTTGAGTGTTTTTGTAAGTGCTTGCTGTCTGTACTCTTGGGAGGGCCACTGGCCTCTTTCTTATTTTTTGAGTTGGAGTCTCACTCTGTTACCCAGGCTGGAGTGCAGTGACGCACTCCCGGCTACCCCAGCGTTGACCTGCTGGGCTCCGGCGATCCTTTGGCCTCAGCCTTCCAAGTAGCTGGAACTACAGGTGCACGCTCCCATGCCCTGTTAATTTTTTTGATTTATTGTAGAGACGAGGTCTCTCCAAGTTGCCCGGGCTGGTCTTGAACCTGCAGGCTCAGGCGATCCACTCACCTCGGCCTCCCAAAGAGTCCGGCCTGGCCTCTTTCTATACATGATCACTTGAGAGAACCTAAACCCTTTGCCAGACATCTGAAAAATGAGCTGAATGAGGCCGGGCAAGGGAGTGTAGGTGAATCAGTTAAAGATATTTCCATTCCTGGAAGAAGCATCCCAAAGCACACAACCCGCTAATGGTAGGATTGTCATCCTCAACTTCTGAAGCTCTGGATTTAAATTCCACATCTATAAGCTGTGTCACCCTGGGTAAGTTACTTAACCTCTCTGGTGCTCAGTTTCCTCGTCTGTGAAATGACGAGAATCCTTGTAACTGCGCGATAGGTTTGTTGTGGATATTAAATCAGCACATGCCAAGAATTTAGAATATTCAATAAATATTAATTATTTTGTGTGCTTTCAACATGCTCTCCACCCTGAACTATCATTGTGGAATTAAAATAGGACAGTTTGAAGAAAAGAAAAACAGCATTTTCCTCTCTGCTTATTCCCTTTTGGAGGGTAAACTGTAATGAACATGCTTGATCAAGGAATCACTGGGTAGAAACAAAGATGACTGAATCTTGCTACATCTTGGCTAAGGTAGAACATGCTTTTCATCCAAGGTTGGAAAGTATTTTGTGAACTTCGTGTTCCAGTGAGCTTAAGTAGGTCTAACAAGTCTTAAGGATGACTGGTAGAACCTTCTGGCACCTGGAAGGCTTCTGTGTTCCCAGCAGAGCTGTGGCGGGCTCCTGTGACATTCTTCCTGAATGAATTAGCAGGCGTGTATCACGGCCATTACTCAGACCATGCCTGGAGTCCTACTCGAATGCATTCCGAGGGTCTGATGAGAAGCTCCCCCGTAGCCCTCAGGGCGATAGGTCCCTTCTGAGAATCCACCACTCGTCATCACATTCCCGTCTTCGAGGAGTGAATGGTCACAGGCCGGGCCCTGGCATGCTCACTCACCTTTTCCTGGGGATGGCAACTTGAGTGGCTGTCCCCACCGTGATGCTGACGCTTCAGAACAATTCATGCTAGTTTCGGGTGGGTGACAGGTGAATCCCAAGAGTCCCTTTCCTTGGGACAGTCAGGGAAAGGTGCACCGATCCCTAGAAACTTGAACACGCACTGAAAGTCTCTGAAAATATCACTCTATCCACGCCTTCTGAGAACTGAGAGCAGACCAGGAGCATTCTTGGACCAGCTGGGGCTCATTCAGTCTTACTTGGTAATCATGGAATCATAGGCAGATGCTTCTGAGGATTGGAAAGATGGGGGGTCTTGCTCTGTAGAAATCGCAGCATTTTAATACTAGAGGACACTGGACTGACTCCCTCTAAGATAAACATCATAAAGAAATTCTTGACAAAGGTGGGCAGCTGGTTAGGGGAAGAGCTGGAACCTGATCAGGCCTTGTGAGTCCCGGGAAGGGTCTCAGCCCTAATCTGTAGGGCGGGGCAGGCCTAGGAACCAGGTTCAGTTGGGTAACACGTGATTTCATTCTTACCAGCCCAGACCTAGTCTCTCCCCTGCCCCCCCCACCCGCCTCCTCTGAGTTCTCTGTGAACTAGCATTGGCCTCGGACCCCACACCTCTCCCCATCTGCCTCCAGACTCCTGTCTTGACCTCTCCCAAACACACACTCCTGTTCCCTTTTTTCTGAATCCCACCATGTTGGAGCCATTCTAGAAATTTGTACCTTTGTCTCCTGAGACATTAGGCCATGCTGCAACCTGAGTCCCTCTTCCACGGTGGGGGGTGGGGAGGGGGAGGAAGGGGGGAAGGGGGTGTCAATGCTCTAAATCCCCAGGACCCCTTCAGGCCACACCCTACACCTGGGCTCCTGATGGGCCAGAGGATAGGTGTGGTTTGTGAGAAGGGTTAGAATCTGTGATATTCTGTCTGACTCTGCCTGTCTTAGTCGTCTTGGACTGCCATAACAAAAATCCCATAGTGTAGGTGGCTTAAGCAACAGAAATGTATTCCTCATTGCTCAAGAGCTGGAAGTCCAAAATCAAGGTGTCATGGTTAGGTCTGTAAGTATTGTCTTCCTGATTTGCAGAAGGCTGCCATCTTGCTGTGTCCTCATATGGTAGAGAGAGAGAAAAAAGCAAGCAGTCTGGTGCCTCCCCTTATAAAAGCACTAATTCCATCATGAGAGCCCCACCCTCATGACCTCATCCCAACCTTATCACCTCCCAAAATCTCCATTGCCAAATCCCATCACATTAGGGGTTGGGGTTTCAACATATGCATTTTGGGTGAGGGGGGCATAATTCAGTAGCTAGCACTGCCCCAAATATGGAAGGTATCCTGGCTGTGTCCATGGATAGGCTTGGACCAGGCCAGTGAGGGCAGCCAAGGGTCCACTGGTTTAGAATCCAAGACTCTGAAGCCATGAGTAGATACTTACAAGGTCCAGCTCTGGGATTAGGCTACCCAGGTTCAATTCTTGGCCTTGCCTCTTACTTGGGCAGGTTGCTTAACTTCAATTTGCCTCAGTTTCTGTATCTGTAAAGTGGGAATAATTATTGTACATATCTTGCAGGGTTGGGTGAAGATTAAATGAGATAATACACGCAAGGAAAGTTTTTGAACAGTGCCTGGTACTTAGCAAATGCTAAGTGAATGTTAATTCCTTTTACCCTGAGGTCTTCTGTATGCTTTTAGACACAGTTATTCATTCTTGAGAAGTTTGAAAGTAGAATCAGATTGCTTGGCCAAAGCATTTTAGAGAAGATGGGGTCAAAATGGATCTTTGCATTATTGAAGAAGAATCTTAGTGTAGCTTCTAGAGCTGGGAATGCGTGACTGCTGCTTTTATAGGTGCTAAGTTGCCAGGCACGAGTCAAAAACATGGCTGCCACCTTGTGGGTAGGCAGGATAGGTGCAAAACCTCTTTGGAAAACAGTGTGGTGATTTCTGAAAGAACTAGAAATTGACCTTCCATATGACCCAGCAATTCTATTGGGAATATACCCGAAGGAACTCAAATTATTCTACAGAAAAGATACCTGCACACATATGTTTGTTGCAGCTCTATTCACAATAGCAAAAACATGGAACAACCATGTTGCCCATCAAAGCTGGACTGGATAAACAAAATGTAGTACATAACACAATGGAATATTATGCAGCCATAAAGAAGGTCAAGTACATGGACTTTGCAGCAACTTGGATGGATTTGGAGTTGATCATACTCAGTGATTTATCACAGAAACAAA
>CAUYQG010140693.1:0-19342 GCA_963574415.1 Tarsius wallacei
CGCCTGTAGTTCCAGCTACTTGGAAGGCTGAGGCGGAAAGATCGCCGGAGCCCAGCAGGTCGAGGCTGCGGTGGCCGGGAGCGGCCACTGCACTCCAGTCTGGGTGACAGAGTGAGACTCCAATTCAAAAAAAAAAAAAAAAGACAAACTAAGTCAGTTAGGGGTGGTTTCATCTCACTTAAAGAATTTAAAAATAAAAGTATACTGTGTGCATAGAATGGGAAATTTCAAAGAAAAGAACATAGAGAGGGATGCTGGCAGCCCAGAAGACTTGGTTAAAAATTGAATTGTGCTTCCCCTGACATCGGAGATCAGGTACATCATATCTTAAATGCGATTATAAATAATATATCTTTGCAAAATCTTTTCTATTTTTTGTTTATATATGTATATATTTGTATAATTCTTGTATATTGATGCATCTATTCATGGTATTTGTTAAACTTACTTTTTTCCTGTAGTTTTACATCATGCAAAAATAATGAGTTTTACTCCTTATTTCCAAAATCTACAATTTTTATTTTTTTAATCTTGCCTTACTACAAGAAGAAAAGTCAAACAATAAATGTGTTAATTAATAGAAAAGTCTATTTTGTTATCTACAATTAGCCAAAACCATCTCTTAGCGAGACCTAGGTTGTCTAGAAAATGAATATGAAAGAGGTTTCAACTGTTTCTTATAATATTTATTAATTCTCATCTTTCTTGCCTTTCTCTAGTATCCAACATACAAGTCCTTAAATATTACTAACACCCATGATCAAAAGCTGAATTCCAGTTGAATTCCAACAGACATAAACTCTCATGGACAACATGGCCACTCTGGAAGTAAGTCTGAACAAAAAAGGAAACAGAGGCGGCACATAACATCACCAAGGGTGTCTGATCCTAAACCAGGAGAAGCGGGGACCAAACTTTACCTGTACATAGACCACATATGTACCTAATCCTGACTTGTACCCCACATATTCAAAATAAAATATACTTTTTAAAAAAGGAAACAGAGGAGTTACAATGAAGAAAACAGCTCTGTTCCATCTAAGAACTAAGGTGGACATGCAAATATTAGGAAGCCATTACTGAGATGCATACAGCACATTACCTACTCCATAGCTGAAATCACAAAGTTTCTTGGAAAACCTATAAATAACTGTAATTGCTTTCTTGATGACAATGTCAGCCTGCTCTAGGGCAAACTGTTCTTCTTGATAGTTTTCAGGCAATTAGTTTGACCAAAAGAAAAAATTTGACTCACTGATTCCCATTGTCAATGTTGTTAACATTGGTTATCTGAGGAAAGGTGAATGTTATATGATGGTGGGCTGAAGGAAAAGATAAAGAAAGAGGTAGTAACTAAAATAATAGTAACCATGATAATAATCATAAAAACAACTGTTTCTTTCAAAATATATCCATGATCTACTACAAACAACAATTATGAAAAAGGATAGCAATGTAGAAAATGCTTAAAAGAAGTGAAACAGGACTCAAGAGTAAATAGACACTATACTGCAAATGTTTAAACACATGTGCAAAAATTTTTTCGTTAGGAAGCTCAAACCATACATATTTTCCTTCTGTTCCTTTAGATATCCACTTAAAAAGATAATAAGGTATGTCTGAGGGGGGATATAAATCCACAAAAATGGAGAGAGAGAGAGCTATCACTGCAAATTCATATAAGGTAAGACAGTTAAAAGAGCATTCACAGAAAAAACAGAGTAGACAAAACAAACTCTAGAATGTGTGTGAAGAAAGCTGCAATTAAAGGAATGAGCTAATATTCCTGGCAAAAGTATGGAGTAAGAAGGGAGGCTACAAAAAATACAATCAATTGAAGGTTTCTTAAAGAAACATTGAATCTCCCCTTCCTGTCATTTTGTGCAACCAATTATTTTGCTTTTACTTCTTTCCTGCAGTTAAATATTTGACTGTGGGGAAAAGTAAATAAATAAATGGGAGAAATGGTATATTTGAAGACATTAATTAACTGTTTAGAAAAGAAGGAAAGGGTTTCCGAGAAAGATGGCAATGAAACAGGTCAGACTGTGGAGTCTCCACAAAAGTGAGTGTTCATAAAGACTCTCTGCATGAGTGGGTGTGTGCTGGCGGATGAGTGAAAGTCTGTCTGAGGGGAGATTTAGGCTCATGCACCCAGAGCTCTTCTCTGGAGGTGACTGCGACCCACCACCGCCTTGAGATTGGAGACCTGGGCACACAGGATCGTCTGCTATTCTCAGGGCTCTCTTGAGAGGAGGCAACAGAGAATAGCAGCCCCTCGCCACCTGGTACCTGACCGACACCATTACCTGCAATAGCAGGTCGGGCACAAGCAGGAGGAAGACAGGCCTTGGAAAACTGGAATAAAGCTCCAGTGCTGGTGATGAGACTCTGATAGGTGCCATCTTCTCAGCCCCGGGACTGGGAAAAGACTTGCAATGCCTCACCCAGCTCCACCCATCTTGGGACCCAGAGGCTATCTTCTCATCAGAGTCAGAGAGAAACATGTCCCTCCCCCACGCTGGAACAGGCACAGACATTCAGGTCTGAGTGGTAGACTTGGCAGCAGCAGCAAGTAGAGTGAGTCCAGATCTGATTCATCCTCCTCCCACAGTAGTCTGTGGGGGCATCTGACCCACCCTGAGAGCATCTGACCCTGTGCTGAGAGTGAAGGGGATGGGCTGGAGACCAGAGCTGCTCCCTAAGGTGGAGACCTGAAAGGAATCAGAGTCACAGAAATAGCCAGAGAGCAAGTTTTCTTTTTCTTGTTTGTTTTAGTTTTAGTTTCTTTTTTCTTCTGTTTCTGTACTTGCTTTGTTTCTGTTATTTTAATGGGTTTTTTTTATTTTTTTAAGATTTTTTGTTTATGTATGGGTATTTTGGAGGGAGCATATACCAACGGGGGGGGGGGGGTTGTGTGATTGTCTGTATGATTTCGTCTTTTTTCTTTTTCTGTCTTTATTTGTCTCTGTTTATATGTTAGTTGGTATACTTGTCTGTATTACCTTTTATTCTTCTCGCTCTACCCCCCTTTTGTTATTCTCTTTTTCCATTCTTTTCCCTTATCTCATTTTGCTTTCAGGGGGCAAACAGACACCCCCACTGCATGTATAGATTGTAAGGCAGGTTCCAGGAGGCCCATATACCTGTCAACGGATACTAGGATCTGGAGATAGCTTCTGAATCACAGCTCCACCCTTAATTAAATCTCAAAATTGCAAAAAGCACAGGCCCCCACCCCTAGTTCAGCCTCAGAATTGAACAAAGTCAGAGTATCTACATAAGGAAAAATAGAAGATTGAACAAACAGAAATAAAAGTTATCCCCTATCACTGAACAACAGAATTAAAGAAGAGAGGTAAAAAAGGAGCAGGAAGAAAAACTAAAGGAAGAATATGAGTCTCACACAGACCCCTGGGAGGTCAGCCATTGAGAATAAAGACTCCGGCACTCAAACAATGACAAGCACCCAGAATGACTGGTCTCCAACCACAAACCCAGATATCAAGATATTAATAGAATAAATAGAAATGAGGAGAGATAAGAGGAAAGAATGAAGGAGTTGATAACTGAGATAACAGCAATAAAGAATACAGTGAATGAAATACACAGCAAACTGATAAGCATGGAAAGCATACTTAACAAGCAGAAGAAAGACTCTGAGAGCTTGAGGACCAAAATATGGAACTAACCTGAACTGTTAATAACATAGAAAAGAAGCTTTAAAAGACAGAAAAAACCTCCAAGAGATGAGTGATTATTTCAAGAGGTTGACCCTAAGATTAACTGGAATCCCTGAGGCAGATAGAGAGACAGAGACCATCCTGGAACAAACATTCCTTGAAATTATCTAAGAAAATGTCCCTCATCTCATCAGTGTCATGACCATTCAAACCCAAGAGATTCAGAGAACCCCTGCAAGACAAAAAATGAGAAGACCAACTCCTAGACATGCAGTAATTCGCCTACACAAAGTAGGTATAAAAGAAAAAGTCCTAAAGGCAGCAAGAGAGAAAGATCAGACTACCTACTGGGGAAGACCAATTAGAATAGCAACAGACTTATCTACAGAAATACTTCAGGCTAGGAGAGCTTGGAGCTCAATCTTCAAAGTTCTCAAAGATAAACAATTTCAACCTATCCAGGTAAGCTAAGTTTCATCAGTGATGAAGAATTAAAATCCTTCCCAGATATTCAAACCCTAAGAGTTTACGCTGCCACCAGAGCAGCTCTACAAGAAACACTTAAGTATTAAACACAGAAAAAACGAAAGAAAGAACAACACCCTTCATAAGAATGCAGGAAAAAGATTGAAAACACACATCAACCCAAAAAATCAAAAGAAAGACAACAAAAAAATAAACAAACAAAAGCAAGAACAAAAAACTCTATAAGAACCTCATGACAGGGATAAACTCACCACTGAAAAGACACAGAATGGCAAATTGGATACAATATCATGGGGATACAATATATTGTCTCCAAGAGACTGATCTCACCAGAAAGGACACTCACAGACTCAAAGAAAGTGGATGGGAAATAAAATTGCAGGCTAACAGAACACAAAAGAAAGCAGGAGTCACTATCTTAATATCAGAAAAAAATACTCTTTAAGCTATCAAAAATTTAAAAAGATACAGAAGGTCACTATAAAATGATAAAAGGTTCAATCCATCAACAAGAAATATCAATCTTAAACATATATGCACCCAACATAGGAGCACCAACTTTCATCAAGCAGCTTATAGGTAAACTAAAAAAAGATATTGGCTGGGCTCAGTGGCTCAGTTTGTAATCCCAGCACTTTGGGAGGCTGAGGCGAGTGGATTGCCTGAGCCTCTGAGTTCGAGACCTGCCCAGGCAACTTGGTGAGACCTCGTCTCTACAATAAATAAAAAATTAGCTGGGCATGGTAGCATGTGCCTGTAGTTCTGGCTACTTAAAAGGCAGAGGTGGAAGGATCACCTGAGCCCAGCAGGTCAACGCTGGGGTAGCCATGAGCATGCCATGGCACTCCAGCCTGGACAATGGAGTAAGACTCCAATTCAAAAAAAAAAAGATACTGACATTTTGACTCTAACACTATCATAGCTGGGGACTTAAACACCCCACTAACAACCCTAGACAGATCATCAAGACAAAAAATCAACAAGGAGATTCGGAACCTCAACATGACGCTTGACCAACTGGACTTATTTAATACCTACAGAACTCTCCATCCAACAATCACAAAATATAAATTTACTCATCACCACACGGAATGTACTCTAAGATTGACCACATCCTTGGCCATAAATCAAGCATAAACAAATTCCCTAAGATTGAAATTCTGCCATGTCCCTTCTCAGACCTCAGTGGAATAAAAATAAATATCAACACCAACAAAGCTCCCCCCAAACCCACAAAGACATGGACACTAAACACCATGATGCTAGACAACTCCTGGGTAAACATGGAAATCAAAACAGAGATTAAAAGATACCTGGAAACAAATGAAAATGAAGAAACATCTTACCAAAGTCTCTGGGATGCCATGAAATCAGTCCTAAGAGGGGAATTCATATCTCTATGAACACAGAGGAAGAAAATGGAAAGATCACAAGTTAAGAGCCTAACAAATCACCTAAGGAAGCTAGACAAGCAAGACCACCAAAACCCTAACTTCAGCAGAAGAATACAGATCACTAAAATAAAAGCCCAAATTCAGGATATAGAAGACAAAAATGTAATACAAAAAAATCAGTGAAACCAAAAAGGTGGTTTTTTGAAAGGATAAACAAGATTGATGGACCCCTAGCTAGATTGACCAAGAAAAAGCCCAAATAAACACAATCAGAAATGCATAACATGAAGTCACAACTGACCCTGAAGAAATACAGAAGATTATCAGAAATTACTATGTACACCTGTATGGAAACAAACTTGAAAACCTAAATGAAATGAAGGACTTTCTGACATTACACAACCTCCCCAGGTTGAAACAAGAAGAAATCGAGGCCCTAAATAGACTAATAACAACCTAGGAAATCGACTCTGTCATAAGAAAACTAACTACAAAAAAAAAAAAAAAAGCCCTGGACCAGATGGCTTTCCAGCAGAATTCTACAAAGCATACAAGGAGGAGCTGATACCAATCCTATTGAAAGTATTCCAGGCAATCAAGAAGATGGAACTCTCCCCAAATCATTTTATGAAGTTAACATCACATTGTTACCCAAATCAGGTAAAGATTCAACAAAGAAAGAGAACTAAGGGTCAATATCCTTGACGAACATAGATGCTTAAATTCTCAACAAGATTCTAGCAAACTGGATCCAACAACACATCTCAAAAATCATACACCATGACCTGGGAAGCAGGGCTGGTTCAACATCCATAAGACCATAAACATAATTAAATACATCAACAGATATAAAGACAAAAACCACATGATTATATCATTAGATGCGGAAAAAGCTTTCGATAAAATCCAGCACCCCTTCATGATAAAAACCCTTGAACATCTAGGCAGAGATGGAACAAACCTCAAAATAGTAAGAGCCATCTACGAGAAACTCACAGTCAACACCCTGCTAACCAGACAGAAATTGGAACTATTTCCCCCTGAAAACCAGAATAAGACAAGGATGTCCACTCTCACCCCTCCTGTTCAATAGTTTGGAAGTCCTAGCTAGAGCAATCAGACAACTGAAGGAAATCAGGCGTATCCAAACAGGAAAAGAGAAAGTCAAGTTACCCCTCTTTGCAGACAACACAATGCTATACTTCAAAAACCCAACAGAAACTATCAAAAAACTTCTTGCACTGATAAAGGACTTTGGCAGAGTTTCGGGTATAAAATAAATGTGCAAAAGTCAGTCACATTCCTATACAACAACAATAAACAAGCAGAAACGCAAATAAAAAGCACAATCCCATTCACAATAGCCACCAAAAAAATGAAATACCTTGGCATCTTCCTAACTAGAGAAGTCAAAGACCTTTACAACGAAAACTACAAAACACTACTCAAAGAAATCAAAGATGACACAAACAAATGGAAAAATATTCCATGCTCATGGATCGAAAGAATCAACATTGTTAAGATGTCCATCTTATCCAAGGCAATCGACAGATTTAACACAATACCAGCAGCATTCTTCTCTGACCAGGAAACAACAATACAGGAATTCATAAGAAAATATAAATGACCATGAATAGTCAAAACAATCCTCAGCAAAAAAAAACAAAAAACAAAAAAACAAAAAACAAAGTGGGAGGCACCACACTCTCAGACTTTAAGTTTTATTATAAAGCTACAATAATCAAAACAGCCTGGTACTGGTACAAGAACAGGCATATAGACCAATGGAACATGATAGAGATTCCAGAAGCAAAACATCAATTTCTCAACCAACTCATCTTCGACAAAGCATCTGCAATCAACCACTGGGAAGAGAAGAACCTATTCAGTTAATGGTGGTGGGAAAACTGGCTGACCACATACAGAAGATTAAAACAAGACCCCTACCTACCCCATACACAAAAATCAACTCTAAATGATCAAAGACCTAAACGTAAAACCTCAAACTATATGAACCTTAGAAAATGCAGGAGATACCCTTATGGAAATTGGAACTGGCAACCAATTCCTGATCAAAATCCCAAGTGCCCATGCCGTAAGAGATAAGATAGACAAGTGGGATCTCATCAAACTGACAAGCTTCTGCAAAGCTAAAGAAACCACTGAGAAAGCATGGAGACAGCCCACAGACTGGGAAAAAATATTTGCCAACTGTATATCTGACAAAGGTCTATCATCTAGGATCTACAAGAAACTTAAATATGTTGAAAAGAAAAAAACAGCCCCATCGCAAAGTGGGCAAAAGATATGAATAGACACTTCCCAAAAGAAGACATATGAGTAGTCCACAGATAAATGAAAAAATGCTCAGACTCCTCACTAGTCATCAAAGAAATGCAAATTAAAATCACACTGAGATACCACCTAACTCCAGCCAGGAAGGCCATCATCAATAACTCAAAAAACAATAGATGCTGGAGAGGATGTGGTGAAAAGGGAATGCTTCTACATACACTGTTGGTGGGAGTGTAAACTGAAACAAGTCTCTGTGGAAAACAGTGTGACAATTCCTAGAGGATCTAAAAATCGACCTTCCGTACAATCCAGTAATCTCCCTTCTGGGAATATACCTGGAGGAACTCAAATCACTGTGTGAAAAAGATACCTGCACATACATGTTTACTGCAATATTATTTACAATAGCAAAAACATAGAACCAACCATGCTGCCCAATGAAAGGAGACTGGATTTTTAAAATGTGGTACATATACAGGATCAATTATTATACAGCCACAAAGAAGGACAAAATTATGAACTTCACAGCAACTTGGATAGATTTAGATGTTTTAGGAATTGCCATAACACTGTTTTTCAAAGAGGTTGTACTCGTTTACACTCCTACCAACATGTAGAAGTGTTCGCTTTTCCCCGCATCCACTTCAGCATCTGTTTTTTGAGTTATTGATAATGGCCATCCTGACTGGAATTAGGTGATATTTCATTGTGGTTTTAATTTGCACTTCTTTGACAATTAGTAAGGTTGAGCATTTCTTCATGTATCTGTTGGCTACTCATATGTCTTCTTTTGAGAAGTGTCTGTTCATATCTTTTGCCCACTTTTTAATAGGGCTGTTTGTTTTTTCCTTTTTGGCACATTTGAGTTCCTTGTAGACCCTAGATGTTAGGCCTTTGTCAGATATACAGTTGGCAAATATTTTTTCCCATTCTGTGGGCTGTCTCACTGCTCTCATGATGGTTTCTTTTGCTTTGCAGAAGTTTTCAGTTTGATGAGGTCCCACCTTTCTATCGTATCTCTTATTGCATGGGCATTTGGGGTTTTGATCAGAAATTAGTTTATAAATTATTTTATAATGTAGAAAAGAAATTCTTCCTTACTTTTTATCAGGTTAGCATAACACCGTGCTATTTAAACTGAATGCTGTGTTCTTCCAAAATTTAAATGTTGAAATCTTAACTTCCAATATGATATATTGGAGGGGGGGGTCTATTGAAAGGTGATTAGGTCATGAGGGTCAAGCCCTTGTGATTAAGACTAGTCCTCTTATAAAAGAGAGCCTAGATATGTCGTTCATTCCTTTTGCCCTATAAGGACACAGAGAGGAGACAGTTGTCATGAAGCAGGCAGCGAGCCTTCCCCATACACAAAATCTGCCAGCACTTTGATCTTGAATTTCTCAACCTCCAGAACTTGAAGAATACATTTCTGTTTTTTATAAGCTACTCCAACATATGATCTTTTTGTTACAGTAGCCAGAATGAACAGAGACACATTGATTTTTTAAAATAACATTTGACATTTACTGACAAATGTTCATATGGAAAGAAAAGAGGACAGCAACTACAAGCCAGAACCAAATGTCAATTTAGTTCTTCTTTACTTTTTAACGATTTTATTGTTTGCTACCTTGATTATGGTGATGGCATCAGGGGTGTTTACACAGCAAGTTGTACACATTAAGCTAGTGCAGTTCTTTGTATATAGGTTATACCTTATGATCAATCTTAACAAATGCAAAACAAGACAAAACAAAACAGCCTATCGTAGTAGGAATTGAGGTCATTCTCTTTCTATCATTTAGTTATACTTCTAATCTATTTGTCAGTACATTGGTGTGATCCACTTTCTCCAGGTAACACTGAATAATTGAACCCATTTCTCTGTTTAGAGTGCCATTTTCTGTCCTTTAATTTGTCAATTCTAGTAATATATAGAAAATAAATCACCCCACTTGACTGTATCTCCCCTTCAACTTTAATATTAATTTTCCTATATCGTTTGGCAATCTCCTAATCCTGCTTTTCAATACCTATCACCAAAATAGGGAGGACTTACTAAGAACAGAATGATCTACCAAGATAAGATGAAGTGAATAGAATGATTCTATTTGTTTTTGTCCTTTTGGAAAAGGGAAGAGGGGATATGAAATGCACCGTGTCTGCCAACATTTGTTCCCCTGAGCTCTTCTGCGCTCGTTTTCAGAATTCTCAAGCATTCTTGCTTACCTCTTCTATTGCAATTACGAATATCCCAAAGATGGTAAATTTTGAGTAAGAAAAGCATCTAAATGAGATCTATTGCAACTAAGCAGCTATTTTCAATCTATCTGAGACAATATAGCAATTTCTGGATTGCATTTTAGATAAAAACATAAGTAGTTATCATATAAGTTATGCAACTTAACCATGGAATAAATGGTTGGAATTCAGCAATCTGCAGGGAAGTTAGTTATCCTTGAAATCAAACACTTAATTTGATCTCCTATTCTATAAGTTTTAAATCACTCTCTGTCATTCATACCAAGATACACATATTATAAGTGCTCAGTAGGCACTGTTCCTTGGAATGATTATACTTCCTAGTTGTCAATACTTAGTATATTCCTTCTCTGGAATTTTTTCTCAACAGTTTTTCCTTCTTTTACCTTACCACTTCACAAGTCAGTTTTCTCACAACCTATCGATGAATCTTTAGAAAATAATGCCATGATCTACTCTGAAGTTAGTATTTATGAGTTAATATTACTAGCTAACTGATACCTAACTTTTCAGATAACTCAACTTGAGCAGGAAAAATCAAGGCTTGAAACTATGTTAGTCTCATCACTCAGAGGATATGCCACTTATAACACGTGATGATAAGATGAGAGTTGTTTCCTTCTGATCTAAAATTATGGACAATACTGATGCCTTAAAAACAAGTTAAAAAATATCACAGGGTATGTTTTTCTTTATATTGCACTTGATTTTTCTAAACCGTACTGAGTAACCCAAATTTCTGGCATGTGTGTGTTCAGCATTCTGAATTCATTGCTATGGAAAATGAAACTGAAATGACGTCAGGCAAAACACGATTTGAAACATCAAGCTTTGGCCATGTGCTTTTGAGCACCCTTAGTACAAGTTGAAACATTTATAGAACGTCTTATTTCCTGCTTCCAAAATCCAGTCATGTAAAGTAGCAGGGTATGCCTTTTGCCCTTTGTGTTGTGAGGTTATCTAGCTTTCATTCCCAGATGCACGTCATGCCTGCTCTATTTTTGACCTTAAAATAAATCTGTTTCCTAAAGCTAAATATACAGTACTTTGAACATGACAATGAAGCTATTTTTAATTTGTCCTTTCGTTTTAATTATGCTGTTAGTATTATTTTGTTGGTACAATTTGCAACATTTTTGCTGCCACCTACAGGCACCCCCAGAGTACCACTTATGATATAGGGTAGGTGTAGAATTACCTGTTTATCTTAAATGGAGATTTTCTCACATTTCTAACCATTATTTGTCAGCATAGATATTTGTGTGTTGAAAACGTTTTTTTTAAACAATACCTACATTCTTATTTATTTCATGGAAATAAAAATATCTGCAAGATCCTCATAAAATCAGTAAATAGGACAATCTCTGCAAACATAAAGAATTCACTTGGGGACAGTACAAGAGAAATCCTACACAAATGTGTTCTTAATCGTTTCCATAAGTAAAAAAATCAGCATGTTTATGAAAAACCTAAATACATAATTGATCAAAGCAATTTTCACAGTTTAAAATTTATTAGCTTTGAAAATAGCTGATGCGAAAAGGAAGGTTAAGAAAAAAAAATCTGTCTTTTAAAAAGTAATTCTCTCTCATCTTGACAACTATTACTAACTGCACTGAGTTAACTTTGAAATAACAGCACAGAAAACTAAAAGCAGAAATAAAGAGGGAGCAGCTCTTGAAAGATCATTTAATACATTACAAGGAACTAATGAAAAAGATTGCATGAGAATCCTAGAACCCACTAATGGATCTAAGACTTCTGTGAGGTAGAGAGAGCCCAGCATTTGTGGAATCAAAATAATGCTCTCGCTGGGCATGGTGGCTCACATCTGTCTGTAATCCCAGCATTTTGGGAGGTGGAGGCAAGAGGATTGCCTGAGCCCAGGGGTTTGCCTGGGCAACTTGGTGAGACCTCATCTCTACAATAACTGAAACAATTAGCTGGGTGTGGTGTCATGTTGTCACATGCCTGTAGTCCCAGCTACTTGGAAGGCTGAGGTGGAAGGATCATCTGAGCTCAGCAGATAGAGACTGTGATAGCAGTGAGTGTGCCAAAGAAAGGAAAGGAAAGAAGGAAGGGAGGGAGGGAGGGAGGAAGGAAGGAAGGAAGGAAGGAAGGAAGGGAGGAAGGAAGGGAGAAAGAAAAAGGAAGAAAAGAAAATGGAAAAGGAAAAAGAATGCTTTCTTTTTGGGAAGTTGCCCTTAAAGGAGAGAAGTGAGTTACTTTTGGAATATGTCAGTTGTCTTAAAATACTTCAGTGGAAGCCATCAAACCGCCTATTAATTTCATTAAAGTTTCTTGCCATTTCCTGTTTCAATACACATTACCTCCTAGAAAGACACTACTCACAATGTGATAAGTGTCTGTGTTTTACTTTTTTTGCCTTTAAGACCAGTATCCTCTGGACCTAAAATTTCAGAATTTTGAATTTTTTTCACAGAGTACATAGCAACTCTTTAGAGTTGAAGAGAAATCATGTATTTCTGTGTATAATCCATTTACCCTCTCTGTGCAGTCTTTTATTTATTTATTCAAGAAACTAGCATTGATTTATTTACTCAAGAAACTAGCCTACTTATTTCCAAGCCCTGTATTTGGTGTTAAAAATCTAGAGATAAATATAGGCATAACCTCTACTTCAAAGTGTATACTCTCTTATAAGGACAACAGAATTAAGTAAATGCAATACAGCGTGCTAAGGACTGTAATAAAGGTAGGTGCTGGCACAGTGGCAGTGCAAAAGAGAAAGACTGCCTCTCCTCTGGAATGAAAAGTCCTGGAAAGGAAAAAGATAAACATACCGGAAAGAAAGGACAACATTGCTGTGGTCATTCCTTTCGGTTCTTCCTGTCTTCTCCTTTTGTTAATAGCCAAGGGAAGAATTTCTTAAATAAAATAAAAATCTTAGCAGGATAGTCTTGACAATTACAGCTGAAATTCAAGAGCTTAGCACTTGAATTGTCACTAGAAAACTCCATTAATAATTCATTACCAATGATCTTTTCTAGTCCCATCACTTACATTGCAAGTATTCCGGGAATGCACAACACACTAAACCTTCCCCCATCACACTTCCTACCATAAAAAGCCAGAGGTAGAGACTCACTTGATCAGCATCACAGAGTCATCAAGTGAATGTTCCTTGAATGGTTATTGATATAGTATGATCCTTCAGATTCTTGCCCAAATACTAGACCTTGCTGGGATTTTTTATTCCAATTTGGTTTTTTTTCTATTTTTTTAATTTTAGCAATTTTAAGATTAATTAATTATATAAATTACTATTTATAACACTTTAATTTGAGATAACTAAATTTTTTCTCTTTATAGAATAAAACAAAAATACTAAAAACATTTTAACAATTATGTTCTTAGAAATTTCTGTATGCCTAAGACCATATGAGATACTGTAATAAGTATAATCTTTGGATATATTTTTTCTATACAAGAAGTGTTCATGTTTATAGGAAGAAGAGATTTTAAAAAATTGTAGAACTACATATAAAAGCAGACGAGTTAGCTACCAGGAAATTTTGAAAAGGATGAAAACTGTCATTAATATTTTTAAAGAAACTTGTTGTGCTCTTTTCTAATTTCCTCAAAATATTTTTTTCTATCTTCACTATGTATGACAATCTCTAGATCACCAAATAATAATGCTGTACAAAAACTCCAAGTCACCATCACTGTGAGGGAGGAAATGAACCAATAAGATGAAAACTTTAATAAGTTATACTCCCTAGCAATATATGAGTTTCAACTAAACCAAACATGATCCAGTGGAATAATTGTTCTTAGTGAATTTTCAGACATCACAAGCAACTATTTGCAAAGAAGAAGACTTTTAGGAATTAGAGAATCCTTGTCTCACTCTCTGCTATATGTATGCATGATGCCTGTCCTGATAGGCATAAAATGTCAGGATTTTACATTGCAGATTATGAACTATAGAAGATAATGGAATAGAATAAAATGACAGAATTTATGATGCAGATTATGAAGCATAGAAGAACAGGAAATAAACATATAAGTATATCCTCAAACAGTCTGCAAAAACGTCCTGAAAAAAGGGATATTTGAATAGTTCTTTAAACTAGGAATATAATTTGGATAATCAGAGAGAAAGAAGCTGTTGAGAAGAGAAAAAGGACCCTGATAGAGAAGTACAAACACAAAGAATAAGCAAGGCAGATACAGGGAACAACTGACTTCTCAGAACTAATTTAAATTAAAGCATGCTAAGTTTACCAATAAATTTTTTTGATCTAAATGATTTTCAGAATACCCAGTGTAGATTGATTATTTTTGATAAAAAGGAAAAAAATATTTCTTTTAACTAAATATTTTCTCATGTAACAAATGTACCTAATATACAAAGCACATATAAATATTGATGATATTTGGACACTTTCACAATTGTCTCCAAATACAGTATTTGATTTACTGTAATAAAACTTAAGAACTTGGCTTGCCTTTGAATTATTAATGTCTAATCCCAAAGCAGGATTTTAATTAAGTATGAGAATTGAAGAGTTTTTAAAATGAATTCTGGTGAGTTCCTCCACAGACAAGAGAAAACAGACATGCAATATTTTGACCTTCTCACAAAATTCCCCAGGCCTACTGATTTCTGATTTATATGAGTCTACCCTGATTGTATTATGAGAATTCAAAAGCAAGCATATTTCATTAAAAATGATATTTGCAGTTACAAAAATATAAAATATTTAATATGCAAAAATGTTGAGTTTTAACAAATCTAGCCAGACATTAAGTTTATTTTAATTATTTATATTGTATAAATATAAGCATTCAGGCTATGAATTTTCCTCTGAGCTCTGTTTTTACTGTCTCATAGGTTGGTGTATTATTGCTTACACTAACCTGAAATGTATGTGTATTCTAAAAAATAATTAATCCAAGAACATTTAAGAAGGACTTTAATTAACCTTAGGTTTTTTTTTAACATTGTGTTATCATGTTTAGTTTTATTACATTCAAATAAAATGTATTATTCTCTACACTATTGTTCATTTTTATATTTATAGAGGATTTCTTTATAGTCTAAATTTTTAAAAAATGTCACGGGCATATTCTTACTGTTATAGTAATGAGTTCCATATGTATCTTCTTGCTTATGTTGTTAAGAAATACTATATCTTTAGGGGTGTTTGTAGTAGTAGAAGTCTGATTATTTTTAAGTCTATTCTTGGCATCTCCTGTAATTTCTGATGTATGAAAATTACTGTTATTTTTGTGATGCATGAGTGTTTATAACTGTTATATCATCATCATAAATTAAATATAAACCTAAACATTCTTTTTTTTTTTTTCCTGAGTCAGAATCTCACTCTGTCACCTATGCTAGAGTGTAGTGGTATCGCTCAAGGCTACTGCAGCCTTCACCTGCTGAGCTCAGGTGATCCTTCCTCCTCAGCCTTCTAAGTACCTGGAACCACAGGCATGCACCACTATGACCAGATGATTTTTTTTAAATTTTCTATTGTAGAGACAACATCTCACCATGGTGCTCAGGCTGGTCTGGGACCCCTGAGCTCAGGTAATCCTTTCACCTCTGCCTCCCAAAGTGCTGGGTTTACAGGCATGAGCCACCGTGCCCTGCCACCCCTTAACACTCTAAACTCTTCTTTTTATATGCCAGATAATGCTTCTTGATCTGGATTCTATCTTATCTGAAATTAAGATCAGGATCCCAGTTTTCTTTGTGTTGTTATTGACTAGGTATAATTTTACCCTACTTAAGTATTTTTCCTTTTGTTCTTCTAAGTCACTTTGTCTTAAGTATGTCTTACACAAATTGGAGTTGAATATTGCTTTGCAATTCTTTGTACAGATCTTTCTTTAAATAAGGGAGTTAAGTTCTTTTACATTAATTAATATCACAGATATGTTTTCTTTTAATTTCTTGTTATCTTGTTTTTTCTTTTTATTTATACAGTATGTTTTCTTTGTGTTCTATGTACTTCTTGTGATATATAAGGTTGGTGTTTTAGATTACAGTGTTTACCTTTAACACATCTTTAAGTAACGCTTTTTGACCCTTTTTTAAAGACAGTGTCTACTAACTCCTTATGCTTGTATTCCCTTTCACTCATCAACCCTTGCTTTCCTTTATCATCTAAATTTAGTCCACAGAATTATCTTTCTTGGTTCTTTCCCTTTATTGATAAATTTTTTAAATGTTAAGATTTGTTTTATCCACTTGCAATCATATTTAATTTTCAGATGAGGCACAGGTGAGTTAATCAGCAAACTTACCTTATACTTTTTATTCTTCTGTATGCTTTATTATTTTATCATTTTTGCTTTGTCAGAACTTGTAACACATTCAATTTTGATATGTTTTTGTCCACCTTAATCGTAGTTAAGCATATTCAATGGTCAGCATACGTCCCTTTACTCAAGTTTTCTTGAAATCTTTATTTCAGCTAGACTACATTTCATTAGTTTTTCCAAGAAGATATAATCTGTTCATTAAAATATAGAGAGACAACATTTCTTCATTAAAAAATTTCCCAGTCAAATCTATTACTAGATTTAAATTTGAAAAAAAAATGTTGGTTGTATTTCAATATCTTGACTTTATCCAAACCACATTTTGAGAGTGAAGGAAGCTACTATTTATGTTTACTTTTGTAAAACAGGGATAAACTGAAGTTGTTTCAGGGTATCTAAGCCATATGGCCTCCCCCACTACACATGACTTGATCTTTCATTTTAATTGCCTAAAATAACCTTTTAAAAATAATCATATCCATTCTATTATCTTACCCAGCTTACATTCATCTTCCCTTTAAATATTTTTATTTTTATTTAAATTATATCTCAGTGTTTATAATTGTTCATCAGTTTTCTCCTAGTGATATTTTAATATGTAAATTCATTTTTATTTACTTCAGAAAAGGTTTCTTAAATTATATAATTACATTTATTAATATCTATTTTCTTTCTTTTTTAAAGTTTTCTTTATTCTTCTTTGCGAGAACGCATATGTATATATATATATATACACATATTTATATATATATAAAATATATTATATATATATATAAAATATATTACATATATATATATATATATAAAATTTTTTTTTTTGAGTCGAAGTCTCACTGTCGCCCAGACTGGAGTGCAGTGGCACGCTCACAGCCACTCACTGCAGTCTTGAACTGCAGGGCTCAGGTGATCCTTCCACCTCAGCCTTCCAAATAGCTGGAACCACAGGAGTGCACCACCATGCCTGGCTAATTTTTTTATCTGTTGTAGAGATAAGGTCTTGCCAAGTTGCCCAGGTTGCTCACAAACTCCTGGGCTCAGGCAATCCTCTCGTCTCGACCTCCCAAAGTGCTGGGATTATAGGCATGAGCCAGCACTCCCGGCTTTTTTTGCCTATATTCTAAAGACATCATTTTTTCCTCTAATTTATCTATTTTTCATTTATTTTGTTTTATGCTTTTTTTTTTTTTTTTTTTGAGTTGGAGTCTCACTCTGTCACCCAGACTGGAGTGCAGTGGCCGCTCCTGGCCATTGCAGCCTCGACCTGCTGGGCTCCGGCGATCCTTCCACCTCAGCATCCCGAGTAGCCGAGATTACAGGCACACGCTACCATGCCCGGCTGATTTTTTTATTTATTGTAGAGATGAGGTCTCGCCAAGTTGCCCAAGAGGGTCTCGAACCCACGGGTTCAGGCAATCCACTCACCTCAGCTCCCAGAGCGCAGGATTACAGGTTGAGCCACCAAGCCCGGTATGCTTTTTAAAATCTTGATTTTTCATGTGGTATATTGTTAATTAATGGTTTCCAATTAATCATACTTCTTGATATTCACACTCTTGTGTAGTTCTCTCCCATACTGCCTCTTGGCTTTGAACAGGACATTATTAAATGTTATAAGCATAGAGGCTTGATAAGTACTTACACACTGGGGCTTGCTCTCTGGAAATGCTGCCATCACCATGTGAAGAAGCCTAGTTTAAATTTCCACAGAATGAGAGACCATATGTAGAGAGTGCTTCAGTCAGTCACTTGAATGAGCCCAGGTGAGACCCATAGAAAAATGCCTTATTCAACCGATAGAATCATGAGAAACATTAAATCATTGTTTTCAGGCACTAAATGTTAGGGTTGTTATGCACGATTAGATAACTGATAGAAAAAAAATGTTCCCTAGAAGTGTGGCTCAACTATAATAAAACCCAAACCATGTGACATTGGCTTTGGAACTGAGCAACAGATAGAGGCTTGAGAAGTACAAAGGGTCTATTGGCAAAGGCTGAAGGAATGGCAAAAATAAAACAACATCAAACTAAAACAACAAACCTTGTTGACAATAGATAGAAATGTGTTGAGAAAATTATTAGTGGAAGATAAACTAAACTGGCAACCCATAGTTTATAATAGCAAAACATACAAAAGAAAATGTGTCACATGCCGTTACACAGAAGATAAAATTATACCTGATGACCTGGTAGCTCTGGCTAAGAAGACTTTTTTTTTTCTGGTGGAATGTTGCAAGTGCCAGTTGTCTTCTTTTAGATGCGCATGTCAATTCATAGTAAGAAAAAACATATGCTAAAGAGATGACTGTTTAGCTTGTAAGGAGAAATTAGACATGAAGAAGCAGAAATTTCAGGGTTGTAAAATAAAATGACTTCAAATTTCTAGTCTTTCCAGTTGGAAAAATACATTTAGTATGATAAATGGCCTCACAGATAAAATGAAATCAAGATTGTGAATGTAAGACCCCTTTTTAAGACCTCAGACAGATTAAAAGTGATTTCTAGTAGAATCTCTCAAGTAGACAAAACAGTTTCTAGAAATTTTAAATACATTATCTCACAGCATATCGACACACCAAAATTAGAGTGAAGTTTATTTTAAAAAGAGTTATGGATGTGATCTTGAGGAATGGAGTGTATCCCAGTTACATTCACAATAAATTATTAGAATTTTTTTTTATATACAATTTTTTTTATTGTGATATCGAGGGGTACAGTTAAGGGTTAGGTACGCAAATATGTCTCGTTCAGGCACCCTTGTTGATAAGAAGTGTCCCCCCACCCCTAGACAGGTATTTACTGCCATTAATCCTTTCCCTTATCCCTCCCCTCCCCCATAGTTTCCCACCACTGTCAGTCATTTTTTTGTGGTAATACGTTGGATGATCAAGGTCTATTAAATGAGTGAGAACATGTGGTACTC
>CAUYQG010140695.1:0-16224 GCA_963574415.1 Tarsius wallacei
ACCTGTAGTTCTGGCTACTTGGAAGGCTGAAGCCGAAGGATGTCTGGAAGCCAGCAGGTTGACGCTGGGGTGGCCATGAGTGTGTCACTGCTCTCCATCCTGGGTGACAGAGTGAGACTCCAACTCAAAAAATAAAAAATAAAAAAGTCCATTTGATCAAGTGTCATGTTAAGGTTTCAGACCACTTTGTTGATTTTTTGCCTCAATGATCTATCTATGCTTGTTATAATAGAGCTATAATAAAGCTATAATAGAGTTGTAATAGTGTTAATATCTTTTTTTAGTTTACTTAGCAGTTGCTTTACAAATGCTGGTGCTTCTGTGTTGGCTGCATGTATGTTTTTAGGATGGATATTTTTTGTTGATGCGTTAAACCTTTCATCATCATGTAGTGTTCTTCCACATCTTTTTCAATTTTTGAGAGCTTAAAGGTTGTTTTGTCTCATATTAAGATTGTGACTCCTGCCTTCTTTGTGATCCATTCTCCTGGAAACTCATTTTCCATCCTCTAACTCAGTCTGTGTGCATTCCTTGTGGTAAGATGAGTTTCCTGGATGCAGCAAATTATTGGGTCATAGTTTTTTATCCAGTTTGCCATTCTGTGTCTTTTCAGTGGTGCATTTAGTCCATTTATGTTCAGGATGATTATTGAAATGTGATTGTTTATTCCCACCATGAGATTCTTACAAGTGTTTTCTTTGTGTGTTTCTTTTCTTTAACTTTTGTGTTGATGCATGTGTGCATTTTCAAGTTTGCAGTCACAAGGTATTCTCTGTTGATTTTGTGTTCTCGTTTTTTCTTGGGAAGTACATGGTCATTTTTTTTTTTATGTCTTCTGTTCTTAATATATTTTTAAGCATCTCCTGTAGAGCTATTCTGGAAGCTGCACAATCTCTTTGGGATTGGATGTCTGGGAAGGATTTTAATTCTTCATCATTGATGAAGCTGAGCTTGGCTGGGTAGTAAATTCCTGGTTGAAATTGTTTATCTTTGAGGACTTTGAATATTGACTCCAGTCCCTTCTATCTTGTAATGTTCCTGCTAAAAGGTCTACTGCTATTCCTATTTCCCCAGTAGGTAGTCTGACCTTTCTCTCTGCTGCCTTTAGAATTTTTTCTTTTGTTCCTACTTTATGTAGGTGGATTACTGTGCCTTCTTATTTGACGTCTTGTGGGTGTTCTCTGAATCTTTTGTATTTAGATGGACACATCTCTGGTGAGATGGCGACAGTTTTCTTGGATAACCTCCTGGAATATTTGCTCTAAGTTGTTCTCGATTTTCCTTTCTTCTTTTGGGATACCAATCAGGCAAAAATTCATCCTCTTGATATAATCACACAACTCTTGGATGCTTTGTTGTCTCTGAGGTTTCTTCCTATGTTTTTTACAGATCAGGTTAATTCCTTGTTAGAGTCGTCAAGTTCTGTGATTCTGTCTTCTCAATTCATTCTGCTTTCCGTGCTTGTCATCTTGTTATTTATTTCCTGGGTGACATTTTTCATGGCCAATATCCCTGTTACAAGTCAGTATTGCATCTTGTCTTTCTTGAGTCTTATTCACTCTTTCCATCCATTCCCTAACCCCTGTTGTATTCTAGGGTCAGTAGTTGGTGACTTCCATTGTTTGGGTTCTGATATCTGATTTTTCAGGTGGTTTATCTTTGTTACACTGGGAATTACCTTTGTTATTATGTTGAGTTTTTTCTCTTTTGTGACATTTATCTTTCTTTTCTCTTTAGTTCCATTATTCAGTGTCAGTGGAGGAGGTTTTTACTTCTGATATTTGTTCAGCCCTCTAATCTTCCCTAATCAGGGCTGTGAATTTGTTCTATTTTGAAACAGGGATGTGGTTGGGAAGCTTTGTTGTCTCTTGTAGTTTTGAAAGTTTAATAAGATGGAGGATGGGGAACTAGGGTTCAGAAAAAACTTGCACATCACCATGTTCACTGATTGTGATATGGATTGCCTGAGTCCCACTCCCCACCACCACTCTATATGATGATGAAATGAGTACATGTGTGTACCCCCTGAGTCCAAGATAGAGTAACAGCAATGAGAAGAAAAAAGTAGAATGAAATAACATGGACAAAAATAAAAAACACAGGACAAGAGGAACAGAAACCAAAACAAAAAGCAATTAAACACACACACACACACACACACACACACACATGAAAGCCAAAACAAACTGGAAAAAAAAAATCAAAACCAGGAAAACTGTTCACACACACACACACACATACACAAACACACACACACACAACTCAAAAAGAAAGAAGAAAAAAGAAAAGTGAAAAAAAGTAATTTAAATCAAACTCTCATACATACATTCACACACATATTACATTTAAAAAGAGGAGAAAAGAAAACAAACCAAAAACAAACTATAAGATATACACTGAAACATTCATGCTACACACATAAACAGAAACAAAATACAAAAGAAAAATTAAAAAAGAAGAAAGAAAAGAAACAAAGAAAAAAGGTGGAGAGTATGCATTATCTAACCCTCAAATACACATTCATGCACAAATAAATAATAATTAAATACAAACAAACAAAAATAAAAAATATCTGCCCTCTCGCAGGAGGTTCTGTAATTATACCTCTCAGCTGCTCACTGGTAAACCCCTCTGCTGTCTCCTGTGGGGCTGTGATCTTATTCACAATCTCCCCACTGTTCATTGGGCGAAGAAGGAGGAAGTGGTGAGGGTGGGTGGGGCTTCAGTCCTCCCCTCCCATTCTCGTATGGTCAGGGCGATCCCCTCTAATGGAGTGGTGCAAGATTGTCTCTTCTTCAATTACTGGTGGGAGAGCACTCCAGCCAGGCTTATCCTGAAGTAGAGTCCTCCTATTGTGGCCGATGCCCAGGCTTCACTTGGGTTCTTCCATCTCAGCTGTGCCCCAGCCATGTGGGTCTGATGTTCAGAGGATTACTGGGAAAGAGCTATTTGGTTAAGTCCCAGACTCACTGCTGATCTCTTTGGGAGTTTTCCTCGTCCTTTTCTGGTCACACCCTTTGTTCTACTGAATAAGGGTAGAGATTGCGGTGCCTGAGCCTCGGCACTCATCCTGTGCCTCAGGAGTGTGTGCTTTCAAGATATTCCCTCTGGGTCATGATTAACCCCTGAGTAGTTAATCTGCCAGTCACAGAGATCAGGTCTGTTGCTCCATGGTGAGTAAATCCAAGCACTTTCCCACCCAGTTTTCAAGATGGTGGCAGGGTGCCTCTTTTGTCTCTCCAATGAGGCTCTGCCTCTGAACTCCCTTACTGTGCTCCCTCCTCAGCCTTTGCTGCCAGTGTTCAGCCAGGTGCTGCAGTGGTGAGGTAGAGTCTGGAGCCAGCAGTCACTCCAGGCAGCTTCTTCCTAGGAAGGGCTTTTCTGATTTTTAAAAGTTGGGACTCAGCTTCTGCATCCTGGGAAGAACTAGGGTCCAAGAAGAACAGCTATGGCACCAGCAACTTCACCAGGAGATACCTGGCCACATGCTCCAGAGTCCCCATTCAGTCATTCATTCACATGCCCACTTACTCACAGACACGTAGACAAAATTTTCCATACACTCACTCTCACTAGGATTCACATAATCCAACTGGATCTGCCACCATCTGCCTTGTCATTCAAGAGCATACCTTCTTAACAGACTATATTTTAGCTGGCCATTGGCCATAGATATGATGGAAGAGGGAATCTGAGAACAATGTGGCTTTGACAGACTCAAAAAAGAAATTGTATATAACATTTCTAACCTTGAATGCCAGGCACCAGGCAGCAGGCCACTGTTCTGAGATCTGTTTATACAATACAAGTCATATCATTACACTGGTAAATTAGATGATATGTTAGCTCTATTTTAAGTCACCGAGTTTTATTACAGAGTGATATACTCAAACTGCTTTGCTTACCGAACCAGAAAATTCATCATACTGAGTCCATTTTTCACAGCAAGTCTAAATCAATTTTCCTATGCAACCACCCTGGTCCGTGTTAATGTAATTGCTTCAGATGTACCTCCCAGGCTAGAAAAATAGAGCACACCCTCAGGGGATGCTGAGTACAATGGCAATGGCTTTTTAAAATTATTTATTTTTCACAAAGTGGAAAATCTCATTACAAAATGCGTTATAGGTCACTAAAGATATTTATCTAAAATCAAATACTACCGTTGTCTATTTTTCTAGTGGGAAAACCCAGGAACTTTCCTTGAACATCTCTTGAATACAAACAAAATGAGTGCTTAAGTTTAATATCAGGGTCTGACATTAAATGTATTATATGTGTTGATGTAATAATTAATTTTATTTTACAACTATCTCAGCGAACTGAATTTAAACTTAAGGAAACACAATCTGATATATTAGCATTTGACATTTTTGAATTTTCCATATTTTTTTAACTAAGTTTCCTATACATCAAATTCGTTTTAAATTATATATAGCCTAGATTAGAAGTTATCAATTATGACTTATAGGTTTATCTTTAGAATAAATCAACCCAGAACCTAATAGAAAAAAAAAATCATTTTATCAATTAACATTCACTTTTATTATTACCACAAAAAATTCATCAAGTAGCAATAACTATAAGATTATTATTTTTATTTTCTATTTTTTGAATTGGCGTTTCACTCTGTTGCCCAGGCTGGAGTGCAGTAGCATGCATTCTCATGGCCACCCCAGCGTCGACCTGTTGGGCTCCAGTGATCTTTCCGCCTCAGACTTACGAGTAGTTGGAACTACAGGCAGGCACTACCACACCCGGCTAATTTTTGATTTATTGTAGAGATGAGATCTCGTCAAATTGCCAGGCTGATCTTGAACCCATGGACTCAGGCAATCCTCTCACCTCATCCTCCCAAAGTGCTAGAATTACAGGCTTGAGCCACTGCGCCCAGCCAAGACTATTATTAAAAAGAAAGAAATATGTCTAAAATTTGTATTGTTCTTTAGTGAAAAAGAACAACTTAAGCTTTAGTGGCAGCAGTCACCTTTTCCAGAGTATTTTGCCAGAGTAGATGACATAGAGTCCTGGGTAGGAGAACAAGAAGATTTTGTGTAGGTTAAAATATTGACATTCAGTCACGTGCTCACTTAATGACAGGGATACATTCTGAGAAATGCATTGTGGGGCAATTTTGTCATTGTGGGAACATCATGAAGTGTTCTTCCACAAACCTACATGCTGCATGCTGCACCTTGGCTATAAGGTAGAGCCCGTTGCTATTAGCCTACAAAGATACACAGCATGTTACTGTGCTGAATGCTATAGACAATTGGAACACAATGATAGGTATTTGTGTATCTAAACATATCTAAACCTAGAAAAGGTACAGTAAAAATATGATGCAAAAGATTGGAGAAAAAAAAAGTACACCTGTATAGGGCACTTACCATGAGTGAAGTTTGCAGGACTGTAGGTTGCTCTGGATGAGTCAGTGAGTGAGTAGTGAGGGAATGTGAAGGTCAGGGACATTACCACACACCACTGTAGACTTTATGCACACTGTGCACTTAGGCTACACTAAATTTATTTTAAAAGTTTCTACGATAATATGTTAAATTTGGTTTACTATATCTTTCTCACTTGATAAACTTTTTATTTTTTATTTTAATTTTTTGAGTCTTTTGTAATTAATGCTTAGCTAAAAACAAACTGAACAGCTGTACAAAAATATTTTGTTTACAATGTTATTCTATAAGCTTTTCTCCTTTTTTTACTTTTAAAAGTGTTTTGTTAAGCACTAAGACACAAAAATGGACTTTATTCTAGACCTACACAAGGTCAGGATCATCAATATCATTGTCTTCCACCTCCGCATCTTGTCCCACTGGAAGGTCTTCAAGGGCAATAACATGCACGGAGCTGTCATCTTCTATGACAATAGTGCCTCTTCTGAAATATCTCTTGGAGTACCTGCCTGAAAGTGCCTTACAGTTAGGTTGTTTTTGTTTTGTTTTGGTTTAAGTAAGTAGAGGTTAGGTAGGCATAGTTAGCATAGTTTAGAAGATCAGGAAAGTTTTCTTAGTCAGATCTAAATTAGAATAGGGTAAGCATTTAAGATATTTTTCTTATCCATACACAACCTTCACCTAACCCACCAGGCATATCAGACTTGATCACCTTTGCAGGTTAGTATGTGGAACTACCAGTGCAGTAAATCACAGAAAAAATATAGAATTACCCAAAAAACAGCCCAAGTCTTGTTAGACAGTAACTTTCATTATTTAGAAGTTCCTTATGACCTTAAAGTTTGAGAAAGTAATCAAAACTCATGACTGGATACCTGCAGCCCTCACTCTTAGCACATGGTTTGCTTAATCATCATAAAAGTATAAAAAGCTTCTTTTCAAAGGCAAGAACATATGCTCTCTCTTAAGGAACCCATGTTCTTTCTTGAGCATGCCTCTTTCTAGTAAATTCTATTTTAAATTATACTTTGAATTTGCTCTGAAATTACTTTCTGTGGTGAAATCAAAGAACCCACAGAGCAACTACACCACACCCACTCAGCATCAGAAGGTGTACCCTCTGAAATAACGATGAAATGTATAGTATAGTAAATACATAAGCCAGTAACATAGACGTCTATTGTCATTATTAATATTATGTATGTTACATAATTGTATTTCCTATACTTTTATACAACTGGCAGCAGAGTAGATTTGTTTATGCCAGCATCATTACAAACTACCTGAGTAAGGTACTGCATTACCACATCATGAAGTCACTAGGGGATAGGAATTTTTAAGTTCCATTATAATCTTATAGGTCCGCCATCATACATGTAGTCTGTCATTGACCAAAATGTCCTCATGTGACGCAAACTATATCTGAAAATGGTACAAATATCTCCAGAAACACACAAAAGATTAAACATTAGAACAACAAAATACATGGAAATTTAATTTTATGCTTTAACATATATGAGGATGTCTTTAAGGTTTGAGTTTTTGATGTATTGGATTTAGAGAGATTAGGAAGGAATGCAAAATAATAAAGAAATGTTCATTTATTGTGATCCTCATGAAGTTACTTAATTGAAGGCTACATTGAAATTCCTTCAGCTTAGATAGATGATAGACATATAGATACATAGATAGACAGACTAGATAGATAAATAGATAGATACATAACTGTTCAGTAGATGTGATTATGATTCCTCACTTGACCAAACTTTAGTCAGGCTCAGGAACCTTCTAGGCCCAGCTGTATGTTTACTTATAAGATCCAGTTTAGGAGGAGAAGACTGTTCTCCTCTCCCATAGGAACACATATGGGGGTTCTTGCAAAACTGACTTAACAGTTTTCTTGCTAAAACTGGATTTCACAAAAAGTACACAGATAGGCCTGGGAGAAGGTTCAGAAGCCCAACTAGATTTTGGTCAAGCAAAGAATTTTTGTTACCCTTCTAACTTCTCCGGTTCTGATTCTAAGCTTGTACCTGCTCCTCTTTTTAAATGTCTTCACCTACTTTAAGGAAATGTACAAATACTAACCTTTTCAGGAAAAAATAGCTACAGATGTGTCTATGGCTCATGTTTTTCTATGTTGTACCATAAAACTGACTTAGTAAACCTCGATGATTGAGATGTATGTCTCAGTTACCCATTTCAGTTGTCAGAACTCAAAGTAAAAGCTTTATTATAACAAATGACAAATAGTAAAATCAGGCAACAGGAAAGATGCATGGGGCAGAGTATAGGAGGGATCCAAATGCAGAGTTTCTCATGATGCCTATGGTAACAACACCCTCCCCACCCAGCCACAATGGTAATACTACACACAGAATATTTCACTGACCAGGGAGCTCACCTAAACTTGGTGTCCAGAGTTCTTATGGCGGATTCATTGTATAGGAATGATACATTGACTCACTGCTCATGTGGCCCAACTAACTCTCTAGCTTTCCCCTCCCCTCTTCAGAGGTCAAGCTGTTATTGTATGGTCTGAGAGTCCTACCCTGAGTTACCTTATTATAAACACTATCAAATGTGATCCCATGGTAGGGTTCACAGTGGGGTCCACTATGAATAACAAAAACATTTCTGTCACTCAGGATATTATAAGGGTTTAGAGTTAGCTGAGAATAGAGGCCAGACCTCTCTGTGAATAGGCCAGGTTCCTTACTGCACAGTTACACTGTTTACTTTTATAACTTTAGGTCATACACATACTCATATATCTGCTCTTCTCATCTTTCTCATCTAAAGTCCCCAGAGATGATAGAGAACATGAGCGCCCTTGGCATCCTCTCCCACTTCTTTTCTCCCTCTTACTTCCTAACTTTTAAATCTGTCCCTCAGCTTTCATATAGTAAAAGTTGAGACCATGTAAAATGGTTTTATAAGCATAGGGTAATTATTTTTTTCTGAACCAAACCTGTTTAGTGGCATTACAACTGTAACATATCATCATAATAACCCAGCCTCTCAATTCTGTTTTCTATCATGCACAGTCCACTTTGTTTTTAAAAACACACCTACCAGGTTTCACACAATCATTAAGTATTTTTGTCTTCTTAAAATTTTATGAGGATGCTGATAAGAATATACAAATTTTGAAACAACAAAAATAAGGCGTGGATGCTTTATCACTAAAGCAGTTTTCTCAGAAGTGGATAGTCAATGTTAGGTGGTCCTGTGTGGCTAGCCATTTCTCAGAACACAAAAAGGGTGGGGGATTTTTCATCCATCACTAGTATCTAGGGGTAAAGCACTGAGATAAGTTCAACATTGTCACCTCTTAAACCGATCTCAGATTTTCCAGATTTGACCTCTATTTTATTGTAATCAATAACAGGAGCGTCTGAGCAATTGATTCAATTTTATCTTCCAGCTCAACTATTGAACTGAAATTTTAAAATATTTTCCAAGTGCAATTTCACTATTCTAATTTTTTTAAATTGTCAATTCCTATTTTGAGGAAGATTTTGTATGTGCAATATTTTCTTGAATCATGCTGGCTTCTTTTGCTGTGAAGAGAGATTTCTTTTTTTTCTTCAGAATTTTTTCCCAAAATTAGAAGTCTGCTTGGGAACACTGTTTCAATGATATGGACATAGCAATGATAGGATTAGCCTTAAGTTCTATAACCTCTTTGAAGGCCCTACACTGAAAACTAAAACCAGCCACCCCACCCAGTTTACAGCCTACATTAACATGACATTTCTATGCCAATATTTTATCAATATAGTAGCAGGAGACTCTTCACCAGGACGATCAAAGTTGCCATGAACTTGTTTGTTCATTCTAGGAACTTTCTGAACAACCTGCCAGCCCATCAATAGAAAATATCATCTCCACTATAGCCATGGTGCAAATTCTAGAATGAGGCTGTCCATATAAGTCACATCCATTACTATGCTGCCATCTGTTTTACAGAAACTACCAGAAACAGCATCAGCTGATGAGCCCCAGTTCCACAATCATCACTGTATATGGTAAATCCCCTTTTGAGTATCATTCGTCCTAAAAATAGATTCATTACAGAAAGAAAAGATACACATGTGTGTTCATCTGCCATTTTCCACCAGATGGCTCAGTGGTGGCCCCAGAGTTTGTGACAATTTGTCATAAACTAGATTTAACTTGGATTTTAAAAAGATAAATGAATGGTTAAGAACACTAAATAGAGCCAGGCTCGGTGACTCAGCCTGTAATCTCACGTTTTGGGAGGCTGAGGTGAGTGGATTGCCTGAGCCCGCAAGTTCAAGACCTGCCTGGGAACTTGGAGAGACCTCACCTCTACAGTAAATCAAAAATTATCCGGGCATGGTAGCACACACCTGTAGTTCCAGCTACTTGGAAGGCTGAGCGGAAGGATCGCAGGAGCCCAGCAGGTTGAGGCTGCAGTGGCTGGGAGCGGCCACTGCACTCCAGTCTGGGAGACAGAGTGAGACTCCAACTCAAAAAAAAGAAGAAAAATAAAGAATACTAAATAGTATTTCTCTAAACATAAATTTGCAAGTTCACAAATTTCAAGCCTAGATATTAAAAAGTGATCCAACAACTTTTAGACAGGTCTGTCTCATTGATTTACCCTAGAGGTCCTTTGTTTGATTTTTTCAACTATCCCAGCCTAAAGTCACTCTTAACTAAATGAGTTGACCTTGGTCCACACCTCACTGAGAAAATAGAATAAAAACTTTGTCATCTTTTCCACTAGCACAACCAACACATCTTTTCACTTTTTCTAACTGGTATCATACAAAAAAAATCCTATCTTAAATAAAAGGATGTCCCACCAAGGGGTGTGGGACTCACACTTTGTCTGCCTTTCACAGAATATGTCTCACCCACTCCTCAGTAACAGTGGCTTGAGCATCTACTCTGAGCCATGCAGGTTTTGGGACCTGGGATGACAGTGAGTCAGGTACACTTATGGGCAAGAAAGAAGAATGATGGCAGTCTTTGACTGCAGTAATATAGATGGCAGTGATGTGGGCTGATGTAGGAAATACTTAGGAAGAGTCAACATTGCAGGAGGAGGAAATCAAGACCTTCATTTTGGAACTTTTACATTTCAAACTGGCATAAAAATAAATTCACTCAACTTGAGATGCTTCAACTGAAGTTAAGATTTGGGAGTCATCAGCAAGCAGTTGATATTAAGAAACAGTGAACTAGATAGGTCACCCATCCAGAGTGTAGCTATGGGAGAAGACTCAGTAGTGGGCCCTGAGATGCTATGAGATCCAGCTGTCAGACCAAGAAGACTCAGTGAAGGAGCCTTGGAAGGGTCTAAAATGCAAACTAGAATTTGGTGAGTCTGTTACTCTGGACCTCCCGAGTCCGAATGATGTGAGTATCATCACTTAAAGTTTACCTAGCTCCTCTGTTTTTGTCCTAAGCTAGATTTCAGATGACTGCAATATTAATCAAGTGTCTCAGGAGTTTTCCTAAAATCTCTGTAATCCAGATTGCATCCAATGGTATACTACAGTATAAATAATTCAGAAGAATGGGTAATATTTAGGAACTTCATTAGAATTACAGTCCCTTACTATTCACTCTCCAGGAGCAGAGAAGGTATTTAAGATGGTGGAAAGCAAACCATTCATAGAAAGCAAACAGGCCAAACTGTAATTAACACTAGTAATTGAATATACTCCGTAGCCCACGGCCCAGTCCAATAGCAGCCATGTTCTTCATAAATGTACATGTTCTATTCTCTTCTAAGTTTCAGTGTTAAGATGCTGCTTCCCCATCTCCCAAATAATGCAAATTTTATAGTACTATTGAAGTAGAGACTAACACTGAATAGAAACTGTCAATTTTTCTGCTAATAACTTCATGAATTCCACATTTTATTGAAGGCTGATAAGTATGGATATACTTTAAATTTTGTTATGTCTACATGAAGAATGAGTATATAAACAATAAAAGTGTAGTTTGTTGCATCAAATTATAAAATATCCAATATTTCAGAAAATTTATATAATTTTAGATTTAATTTTACATAAATTTTGTATTATATTAAAATAAATCTCAGTTTTGAGGTTTGGATCTGGAAGGGAAATGACAGAAATAACTAAAAAATAATAAAAATAACATAATTCGTCTTCATGTATTTGGGAATGAACTTCTCTATAACAAAATGACTCACAGATGTGATATTTACTCATTATATTTAGGCAATATAATCTATCAAAAACAAATAATATATGGTGATTATGATTTAATAATTAAATTTCATCCTAGAGGCAACACCTTTGGGTGCCTTTCCAGTGTGGGAGCTCTTCTGTCTTCTTAATAAATCTTGCTTTCTCAAAAAAAAAATTTTCGTCATATTATTACTTCAAGAAGAAAGAAAGAAAAAGAAAGAGATGTATTTGGGAAGACAATCAAGTCTGCATCAGATTGAGCAATATCTCATGGCAGTTATTAAAAATAAATTTTTAAAGAGGAGAAATTATGACTTTCATAAAGATATAAAATAAATATATGTTAAATATCCTACTCAAGTCATTAATTAAACAAAGAAACCAGTCAGAACGTGCAAACAAAGGTAAAATTGTATTTTCATGGATGATGCCGTCCCTCTAGAAGTCAGAATTCATTTGCATATTTATAGACAAGAATTATTGTGTTGCTATCAGTTATCTACAATTTGTGGAGTTGTAATGTAACTCCTAGAATCAGAATCCGATTACCCAGAAAGGTGTACTATGTAGACAATGCACACATTTCCACTGAAGCATACATTTTTTTCTAAACAATCCACATCACATGTATGCTTATGAGTGAACCACATCAAGATACAGTGTGGAATCTGCCTTGCTCATATCCCTGCATCCCTTGACTGAGCTCTCAGCAGGTGGCCAGCACAGCAGAGAGCAGATGAGCTTTCCACTGAGTCTTGTCTATCTGCCTACCATGATTTAAAGATGATAGGCTGGAGCCTGTAGGGTAAGAAGCCTTTCATAGAAACTCACCAAAATCTGCTAGGAGCTCCTGGAGTCCCTTCGAACTACAGATGTTGAAACAATTCCAGATGGCACATCAGAAGAACCATTTACAAGACAGGTCACTGATATGGAAGAAAATTCTAACTCCTTTAGATATCAATCTCCCTAAGGAAGGTGCCATGCAGTTCCTCCTGGCATAACATCCTCCTGCTGAATAATGAAACTTATAAACCGGATTTGAGTGTATAGAAGATGTTAGCAGCAATGTACCACTGCATAGGCAGAGTAGAGCTAGGGACTCTGCAGATAATGAAATGTTCACACTGAGGCAGACCACCTGACTCAGTCTCATTTCATCACTGACTTCTAGTCACATGTTCAGAAGACATATGATAGGATTTTTAAGAATCAGAATAATTAACTCATATGCTACAGCAGTGGAGGGATGGGAAAAATGGTGTTAAAATTGTGTCTAACACATTGTTTTCAGTTCTGAGTTGCTAATCATTCAGCACACATTAAAACCAATACCATTTCCTAGGTACCTGCAGTATCTTTAGAAGAAAACTAAATTTTATATTCAGTGAATAGACTAGGAAGATTTCAGAAAGCCTTCCAACAGAAATGCTTGTGTTCCAATTAAGTAATACTCTGTGGACCCAAATTTATCACACAAACCTATGTTTAAATGATGTTAAAACCACTATATACATAAGTCAAAGTCATTAACAATTTTGAGGCCTAGAAATGGAAAGTGTCCATTCTTTTTATGGTCGTTGGAGTCATAGCAACAAGGACATAATTTAGTTTGCAAGAGAAAATAGATATTATGAATGATATTTTATAGACCATATGTAGAATGTAAATTCTCTACCAGTGATTGTGAGATACTAAATTGGAAGGAAGACATACAACAACTTTTACCTGCTAATGATATAGAAAGAACAAATTGTCATAACTTGGAAAACAAAGGACAGGAAACATTTTTTTTTTTTTGAGTTGGAGTTTCACTCTGTCACCCAGACTGGAGTGCACCGGCATGCTCCTGGCCACTGCAGCCTCGATTTACTGGGTTCCAGTGATCCTTCCGCCTCAGCCTTCCAAGTAGCTGGAACTACAGGTGTGTGCTACCACACCCGGCTAATTTTTTATTTATTGTAGAATGGAGGTTTCACCAAGTTGCCCGGGCGGGTCTCAAACTCATGGGCTCAGGCAATCCAGTCACCTCAGCCTCCCAAAGTGCTGGGATTACAGGTTGAGCCACCGAGCCCGGCCAGGAGGAATTTTTATACTGTGACTGGACAGTCCTGGATAGACAGTCATATGTTCCAGTTCTCCTGAATTCTTTCCAGTTATTGTCTTGTGATACAGAGACCCACTAATGTCTGTCAATATTTACACAGGCCCTAGACAAGGGCATGACAAGAGTTTAAGTGCCCCATACATTCTTGAACAACATTCCTGAGAGTCTCTTTATCTCCTATGCATTGCCAGATCCTTGACTTCCCTGTAGACTATGCCCAATCGACTGAAAGATGCAAATCACCATTCACTCCCTTTTCTGAGTAGTCATAAGTTTGAATATTATCTTATCAATGTAATCATAAGCCTTGATGATTTGTATAACTTTGTATAAATGTAATCATAATAAGTTTTGTGATTTGTATAACTTTTGTATAATGCATAATGTCTTAGGCCTGGCACCAGGGAGTCTGGACCGAAAAATCAATAAATGCAGCTGTAATTCAAGTTCTATACAATGCTCTGCTGGTGCCCTGGCCAATGTATAGGTACCAACAACTCTGGACTTACAAAAGTGAACTGTAAAAGCTTGGAGGGTGAGCAGAACCATTTTAGAAAGACCTCGAGTCCAGCTTTGCTGCCTGGATTCGAACTCAGGAGTAAACTTCTTTCTACCAGTACCCTGCCCCTTGATTTATCAGTATCAAGTGAGAATAGCTGAGTGTTACTCGAACCATAACATTTGGGCCAATAGGTTTATGAATGCACAGAATTATTACTGTTTTTAAAACCATGGCTGCCATGATGCCTGAAATACAAATGCCCATCTGCACTTTGCATACTTTTCTCAAGCCATAAGTGTGGCAGAAAGGGGGCTGGTAGCAGTTAAAGGTATTTCCTTTTGAAAGTCAAATGGCAAGCTCTAAAGACCCGCCAGGCCGGTTTTGTTTGAAAAAGCCAAATGGCCAAAGACTGATGGCTCTCATGGAAATGCAATAGAGAACCCAATTCACAACCTTACCCGACTGATCTCCTTATCAGTTTACAGCCCCCACTTGCCCTGCATTTCCTGGAGACCATTTGATCTTTGAAAGATCTGATTTTGCTGAGCACAACCTTATAAATTCCAAAGAAAATGTGTAATTGCTCAACACGACCTCCCTCCCTTACCTAAACAAAGGTATAAGACTCCTCTTCTCCCGTTCTGGGGGGCTTGGCCTGGGAGCATTAGTCTACGGAGTCCGCCGGCATAATAAAGTTGCCTCTTCCTATAATAGTCTTGGTGTCATGACCTCTCTGTCTTCCCACTACATAAGGATCTTCTTATTCTACCTATTTAGTAAATTACAATGGCTTATTTGTATTTCCATATACAGTTCTTAATGAATTGGATTTCTACTAAATACAGATTATTGAGATATGTGCTTGGGGGTATAAAATGATGAATTCTATTGCACAGGTCCTCCTCAACTACCTTGAAAAACATGCTTTGAAGAGTACATGAATGGCTGATAGAGCAAACCTGGAATAAGTCTCATATATAATTTGTGCCAGGTCAGATGCCACTTGATACTAAGCAACAGGTACTAAAAGTCTAATGAAATTAAACCTAACAGAGGAAATGTATCTTTCCTGATAATTGGGAAAGTGCCACTCTCTTCAATGTTAGTGGTAGAACACTTCTGTCAAGATCACAAAATATCAGAAACCAGAACAAGAACAGGCTGTGGGCACATGGCAGAAGGGTCACTAGCCTCATCCAGCCCCAGACACACACTGGGATGTGTGTTTTCTAAATGGCTGAGAGGACTGTGATGAACTGCTCTTTTACATACAGGCTGAAAGTCATCCATCCAACGAAAACTACTAAACTGCAGAAAAACAGTAGAATTTGGGATATTTTCACTTGAGACTATTCTCATCCCTCCCTTCCCTATTCGATGGCACAGTAGTAGTTTGTCCTGTCACAGCCAATGCAGATGATTAACCTATTTTGGAGCTTCATTAAAATGCCCTCTCCACAGCACAGTCAAAATGTTTTCTAAATTTCCAGCTTTCTGGAAAAAAAAGTCTTCATTTGCAGGCTGTTGTGGTTGTTTGTTTAAACTCAGTGCTATAGTCAGAGAAACGCTCAGCTTAACATCAGTAGATCAAAGGGGCAGAGAACTGGTAAAAAGAAGTTTATTTCTGAGTTTGAATTCAGGGAGCGGAGCCAGACTCGAGGTTTTTCTAAAATGGTTTTGCTCACCCTCCAGGCTTTTACAGTTCACTTTTTAAGTCCAGAGGTGTTAGTACCTACACATTAGCCATGGGATCAAAAGAGCATTGTATAAGAATGAACTTGCGTTTCAGCCGCATTTATTAATAGTGACACTTTTTGGTTCAGACTTCCTGGTGCCACTGTCAGAGGTGTCTCACAGCTTTTATCAGTAGGGCCCAGCAGAAGTGGTAAGCAAGCTTGTCATAGAGTAAAGGGAGTTTGCAAGGCCTAAGGCATCATGCATTAAGCAAAAGTTATACAAATCACAAAAGTTATGATTACACTGATACAAGTTATACAAATCACAAGGCTTATG
>CAUYQG010140696.1:0-12727 GCA_963574415.1 Tarsius wallacei
GAAGGACACAATTATAAACTTCACAGCAACCTGGATGGACTTAGAATTCATAATACTGGGTGACCTATCACAGAAACAAAGAACTGAGTATCATATGTTCTCGCTTATAGGCGGACCTTGAACAATTATCGTAATATTATAGGAAAAGGATTGTCAGTAGTGGGAAACTACCAGGGTGGGAGTGGGGCTGGCAGTAGTGGGATTCTGCCGGGGGGGCGGGGGGGGCAAACCCCATCAACAAGGTTACCTGTATAATGAACACTTGTATACTTAACCCTGGATTGTACCCCACGTTTTTAAAATTAAAAATTAAATAAAAATTTAAAAAAGAAAAAAAAGACTGAATGTCTCAAAATACTTGACATATAAGTAGATGAAGTTCGGCCCAATTATTCTTTGGTGAATGTCTCAGACATTTCAAGAAATGTTAACTTGCAAATGCCCCGGGCAGAATGGCTCCGTTGAAAGAAATGCAGGTTTATGGACTTAGAGACCAGGGTTTAATTTCAGCTCCATCATCTGCTAACTGTGTGACCCTTGGAAATGTAAATCTCCCGTACTTCAGGGTCCTCATGGGATACATAGAAGTGGTAACCCAGGCCTGGTAGGTTGTGTGAGGATTTAATGAGATGGCATTAAGCACCTAGGAAGTGGTTGACACAATCTACCCTCAGTAAATGCTGCAGCTCTTCTTATCTGAGATTTTGACTTCACTTCATCCTGTAAACATGAGCACTTACTAGGGTGGTTTCTCCATTTATGTTCAGAGTTACGAAAATGCAACATAGCACACGATCGTGATATTATTTTATCAAAGTCTGACCCTCCCTTTCCATGAGGCTACATTTCTCTCTTAGCAACTAGAAGTCTTTCTTTTTTCTTTCTTTCTTTTTTTATATATATCTTTGTCATACACCCTCCAACTCTTTATATTTGTATCTTCTTCTAGTACTTTAATTTCTCTCATTCCTTATTTGTCTTTCTTAACGCATCAAGATTATTCATGTAACACAATGTGTCATATTTATCAAACATGCTATTAATTTTAAAAGCGCCTGAGTGGAAGATTTGGTACTTCCTCTTCAAGGAAGCCCATTAAGTGGCCTCAGAAGAGTGAAGAAATGGTGAAGGTGAGGGCACCTGTCCAGCAAGACAGATTGGCTGCATCAACCCTGGAGCTCTACAGAATCCCTACCAGGTAGCTCTTGGGTCCAACCCATAGAATTATGGTACTTCTTGGGAGGGCTCATCTGATTATCATTATGGAATGGATCAGCGGACAACAATAAAAATAAAATACAAGATCTCCATATCGACCCAATATAGAGTTGAAGAATTTCATGATAAGACTTTCCCTAACTGATTGTGAGTCCTAGAATATAAATCCTCAAGACTTAAAAAAAATATTTTTCCAAATTTGGAAGTACTTATTAGGACTAGCAATCTTCTTAATTAGCATTATTTTTTAAAAAACAAACCATAAGCACTTATGAAATGCAACATCTATTTGGCTAAAATTATACTACAATTTTAAAGGCAGATTTATAAATACATTGTTTTTCTTTAGAAACCTCATTAGGTCTTGATTAGTTTACAAGAACATAAGCCTTAAGGGTATTGGGCTGATTGGTGAAATCTGTGTAAGATGCTCTTTCATGGAAAGTGTTTTGTGACGCTCAATTCATGGTTTTTTATTTATGGAGAAAACATTTATAAAAAGACTCTGACTTATCAATCTTTAATTGCTGCTAACTGAATTGCGCCTCAGTACATATTAGTTATTACCATTTCAAATCTCTTCAAGATGTGGCTTATTATTAACTCTGAACCTCTCAAAACTGGTAACAGAATAAATAGAGGATCTACATCACCAGTTATTTTTTAAAAGACAGAATAAAAAATGCAAATTTTTTTGAGTCAGGATTTTACTCTGCTGCCCAGGCTGGAATGCAGTGGCACAATCACAGATTATGGCAGCCTCGACCTTCTGGGCTCAGATAATCCTTCTGCTTCAGCCTCTCAAGTAGCTGGGACTACAGGTGCGTACCACCACACCTGGCTAATTTTTTAATTTTTTTAATAGAGATGAGGTTTTCCTATGTTGCAGAAGCTAATCTCAAACTCCTGTGCTCAAGTAGTCCTCCTGCCTTGGCCTCCAAAATTGTTGGGATTACAGGAATGAGCCATGGCGCCCAGACTAACACAATAATTTTTTAAAAGCCAATCAAAATGATATGGATAAAATAGTTTGGTTAAGATATGTTTTAGAAAAGTAAATCTACTTTTTGATTATGTTACATCTCAATTAGATTATGAATTTGGCATTTAACTTCTAATACTGTGGGTGGCGCTTAGGATGTCATCTAAAATTTTAGAAATGTTTTTCAAAAGGCTCACAATACCAAGGAATTCTTTCGGAGTCGCATACTATGTGGCCCCAAGGCTAATCTGTTTGTTGGAAAGTTTAAGTCCTAAACAAAAGCGTTAGTTCAGTCATTCTAGAATAAAACATCTGTTAGGCAAAGAGAAAGAAGTATGGGTAAATTAAGTTTAAGCACAGAAGTTTTGAACTCACACTTCTTGAAGCTAACATTGTTAGGCTACTTCCTGACAGTAATTTTTGTAACCTGTAAATATTAGGATTATTAAATTTTCAAAGGCTCATTTGTAAAATAAGGATAAGAAGGAATGTCACACAGTTCTGTAGGAAGACTAGGTGAGACACTGCATGAGTACCTGAGATGTGTGCTGAGAACTAAATGAGATACTACATGCCGACTGGATATATTAAATACTCAATTCTTTAGCAGCACATAATTTTATAGCTGAAAGAGATCTTTTAGCTACAAAAGGTCATTTTGATCTCAGAGAGTAGGCTTAAGTCTCTAGCTATATTAGCATCGAACAAGCAGTAAAAAAATAGAAACAAATTAAAAATACCACCCCAATCTCGATGCCTTTCTGCAAGTTTATACATGCAGAGCTAAGTTGTCTTTCCTTGCTAAAAGTACACAAATAAGTGAGGCAAACAGCCTCTGAAAAACAGGCATTGCATTTGTATCAGGTTACAAGACTATACATTTTTTAAAAGAAAAATGATTATTTCTTACAGGTGATATAAAACCCGTAAGATTTCAATCCAACCCAGCATCAGAACAAACAGACAATGTGGGTTGGGCACTGTGTATGAACGGCCACCTGTGTCATGCTGATCAGCTGTTCAGGTATCATAAGCATCAAACGTTGCCAAGAACCATGCCCATTAAAGTCACACAAGCTCAGGCTTCAGAATTTTCCTAAGTGTGCACAGTGCACTTCCAGTTTGTTGGAAGTTGATCCATTTTCACTTGTGCAGTGTGGTACTCACTCAAACATTTCCTGTTCTTGTGCCCAGAGTATATAAACCTCCGGCACACTTTATGAGCTAACGGTCTGCACAGCATCTTGATTCAGAGACCAAGGGAGGAATGATGTAACACTTTTTCCAACAGAAGATATGCTCACTGAGGCAATGCTCAAATAAACTCCTGGCACAGCCAACCAAGATTCTAAGGACCATGAAAAACAACACTCAGAGACTTTTTCCCTGCCAGTTTCTAGAATTACCAGGTTCCAGCAAGGTGGGCATGGAGTTCGTCTTCCCAGCCCATCCCTCTGTGGGCGACAGTGCAGCCCGTTAATGATCAATTCCAAGATGCCGTTTATTAAGATTCCGACCTACCATCACTGCTTCCCCTGAGGACTACATCTGGAGAAGGTGTCTGCCGGGAGCGAGAGCCAAAGGAGTCCAGGCTGTCGAAGGAGTCATCTCGGCCGTGACGCGGGGGAGAGAGGGAATCGCTGCGCTCGGAATCCCAGCAGTCAATGTAGCCACTGTCCCGGATACTGCGTTTAGGACTCTCAATGTCATCAGTCTCCTGTGCAGAAAGAAAATGAAATATTACAGACCATGACTGCTTTCTCGCCTACAATATCAGGAAAATCAGTCTCCAGTGGGCTCCAGAAAAAAAAAACAAAAAACAAAAAACAGTCCTGCAGATCATGTCAGTCTGGACAGGTTTGTGGCAACCAGTTACGGGATCGATTGTTATCCACAAGTCATCATCTGCCCCTCAGCTCTCCTCCACTGCAACTTTCCCAATCAGAAAAGCATGCAGAGCATTAAAAAAGTCCCCAAGTAACTCATACTTCATCATGTTAAAAAAAAAAAAAAAAAAAGAAACAACAGCAAAGGAATGAGAATCAAGGATCACAAAGTTGGGATTTACAGAACTACAAGGAAAGATAAAAGCAAAAGTGAAAAACCAAGACCTTAACCTTGACTTGGCTTTCGGGATCCATTAACTGCATTCTGTCCGGGAATGAGCCCCTGCCTGGTCTAGCTGTGCGACTGCCCCTGTTTATGCTCTCTGGCAGTTGCAGGCAGCGTTTGTTTTTTGCAGCAGAATCAGTTCTGTAAAATCCTGGAGCAGCGTGAGTCCATCTCCTGCTACCTTGAAGGGAAATTTCTGCTCTGAAAGGGAGCTGTCTTTCTGAGGCAAAAAGCTAAAAAAAAAAAAAGCAATGAAAAATATGCAAAACGCTTTTCCTGATGCCTCAGAAGAATCCAGGCATGCTCCTGCTCTCCGCCAGCCCTTGGCGCTGGGGGTGCTGGAAGCACTTGTGGCTGACCCACATGTTCAGAGCAGGGAGAACAATGGCCGTCTTTGACAGCCTGTGATTATAAATTCTTTCCAGCACAAGCAGCACATACTAAAACACTGGAACTCCAGCAGAAGAAAGGTCAGTCAAAGCCATCCTCACCCTCGTATTATAATAAAAGCCTTGTTCCCGCCAGTGTCTTAGCATTCATTACAATCATCCAGGCTGACGAAAACAAAAATAACTCTGGTCACTCAAAGATAAACCTCAATTTAATATCCTCCAGACTGCCGCTTAAAACCAGGACAACACGAGCAGAGGGGCACGTTCTCATCTGCAAAGACTGGAATGCCATACTGTGGCTGGATTTCCCGGGACGCTCACAAAGGTCCCTGCTGCATTTCCAATAGAAAGGAAAAATAAATATTCTTTCTGCTAGCAATTTTGGGTACACTGGTCTAAACTGTCTAGGGTGCCCCGGGAGCCGATGCCTTTGCAGGAAGTGCCTTTGCTGGCTGCATCCATCAATTATACCCCGGAGCCTCTGACGCATTCAGCAGGGGGAGGCCCTTTAGGGGGATGGAGTGGCTGTAATTTATAAGACACATACAGGTTTTGCAGCAAGAGAAGGGAGTGGGTAAGTGGACAAGGACAGGGCTGACAGCAGCACCCTGCAGCCTCCACATAGAAGACCTGATGAATGCCACTGGAGAGTAGATTGTCAGAAGCCTGGGTGAGCAGAGCTGACATGACCCTCCAGAGGAAGGCAGACATTCCAGTTATGGAAATTAAGGTAGCTCACTTGTAGGTCAAAAGTTAACCAGGACTTGAACAAAAGCCAGGCCCGACTGGCTGGAAAAGGAAGAGCTCATGACTCACTGCACATTATAGACCTAAATTGGATATGGTTTTATATTTAATTTCTTTGGAAATGCAAGTAATTATCTTGGATTATTTATCTGCTGAGAATAGGCCAAATGGCTGAAAAACAAAGGTCACTTTCATTGAACACTCATAATGTGTCTGGGGCTACACGTAATGCTTTTTGTACATTATATTATTTAATCCTCACGACATGGTTAACATTATCCCTGTTTTACAGAAGAGAAAAATAAGAATCAGAATAAGAAAAATAAGGATCAAATGATTGTGAAGTCACTTGACTGAGGTTACACAGTTAGTGGCAAAACTGTGATTCTAACACAGAACTCTGTCTACAAAATCCCAAATGGTAAACCTGAAAACATTTGGCCATCTCTGGGATAGTTATAGCTCACCCATCAACACCTTCCCCTCTGCTACTGGACACTTACCATCTCCTTACTCTGTAGAGGATGCTAACCTGGATATGTTCCTTAGCTAATGCTGTTTATGTCTAGATCATCAAACCACAAACACAGTCATGCATTGCTTAACCATGGGGATACCGTCTTAGAAATGTGTCTTAGGTGATTTCATTGTTGTACAAACATCATAGGGTGTACCTCCACGCACCTAAATGGTCCAACCTAATACACATCTAGCCTATATGGTCTAGCCTATTGCTCCTAGGTTACAAGCCTGTATAGCATGTGACTATACTGAATACTGCAGACAATTGCAACACAATGGGAAGGACTGGTGTAGCTAAACAAAGAAGAGGAACAGCAAAAATACAGATTGAGTATCCCTTATCCAAAATGCTTGGAAGCAGAAGTGCTTCAGATTTTTTGGACATTGGAATATTTGCATTATACTTATGGGTTGAGCAACTCATGTCTTTGCTCCAGTTTCCAATTTTGGAGTTTCAGATCTCAGATTTTCAGCTTAGGGATAGCCAACCTGTATTATAATTCTATGGGATCACTCTTGTATATGCGATCAATCATTGACAGAAACGTTATTATGCAGCATGCAGCTATTGCAAGAGAGAGGCCATCTAGGGTAATGGTTAAGAGAATGATTTTGGGACCAGGTGCAGTGGCTCATGCCTATAATCTCAGCACATTGGAAGGCTGAGGTGAGAGGATTGCCTGAGCCTATGGGTTCAAGACCGGCCTGGGCAACTTGGCGAGACCTCATCTTACAATAAATCAAAAAAGTAGCCAGGTATGGTGGCACATGCCTGTAGTTCCAGCTACTTGAAAGGCTGAAACAGAAGGATTGCCTGAGCCCAGCAGGTCGAGGCTATGGTTGCTGTGAGTAGCATGCCACTGCACTCCAGCCTGGGTGACAGAGTGAGACACCAACTCAAAAAAAAAGAAAAAAAGAAAAAGAAAAGAGAATTATTTTGGAAGCAGACTGACTGAGTTTAAATCCTGGTTCTACCCCTTGCCAGCCATGTGACCTCAGTTTTTTCATCTATAAAATGGGGCTAATAGCAATGCCTATCTCACAGAGTTGCTGAAAGGGTTGCATGTATTCACATATGGAGGAAAAATGCCCAATGCAGAATAAAGTACTCTAAAAGTATCAGCTATAGTTATAACTACTACCATGAATGTACTCACTCAGGTGGGTAAATTTCAATATATATATAAACCACAAAACATTTATAAATGTAGTTAAGGACACAACTTTATACACAGCCTGACACTGCTCTGTCTCTTTCTCCATCTACACCCCAAATCTGGATGCCTTGGACCCAATTCCCCTTCAGGGAAGGCAGACACTCAGGGGGCTGGGCTGCTGGTCACATCTGGAGATGACACAACTACATGCCGCTTAGCACAGCATCACAGAACTGGATCTTCAAGAAGATATACCAGAAAGGCTCCTGCAAAGACCAAATGTCTTCTCCACCCCCACCCCACAAACCACAGGAAAACAGAAAGGAAAAAAGAGAAAGTCAACGTGCTTCAGCAGCTGTCTCACAGCTAATTATGGGAAAGAAAAACAGAAAGGTTATATTCATGTCTGAGTAGAAAGCCAAGAATCGAACCTTGGAGACAGTGCAAGAGCCGGAGTGAATGGCATGGCCAGTTTGAAAAGTGACACCCAGGTCACCCATGGCTGTCCTTGGCCAAACTGGTCCCCTGGGAAGCTCAGGGTGAAGTGAGAGGCTAGTACTTCAGCCAGAAATTAAGACATGGACACCAGCTGGACAAACAGTTGTATTGGTTTCCCCTAAGTCACCACATTTTGTTTTTTGATCACCTAAAACTAAGCTTCTGGGGAGGGTAGAAGATGAAAACCAACACAAAGGTTCGCAGAGCCTATATTCTCCTTTCTTGGGGTCCAATGACATTGTCTCTGCTCTCTCCCTAGGAAGCCAGTAGTTTTTTGCTTCTACAGACAGCACTCCTGGGAAGGGAACAGAGACTCAACTCAAATCAGTCCAGGATGTTCACTGCTACTTAATTGTTCTAGTATAAGCGTGGTAATGAGGGAGGTGAGAACTACCAACTGCCATGATATTTTTGGATTATTTCACTCATTTGTTCTTCTCTTATTCCCCCTTGTCAGAGATAACAAGAACCAGTCAGGACTGGCAAATGACTTACAGTGTCTGAGACACTCCAGATGCCTCTCTGTTTACCAATCAACATGTTCTGCTTCCTTTGTGATGTGTAAGGTAGCTGATCCTATTCTAGAGTGTTCTGAGGTTCTACTTTTCCAGCCTGGTCCCCCACTCTCCACCCACCACACTCTGCTGGTGAAAGCGATTCATTCCACAGATACTTAAGAGCAACCTCTGTGTGCCAGGTACTTTTCTAGTCCTGCGAACACAACATTATACAATAATCAACAAATACCTTGTCCTAACCGGCCTTATGTTCTAGAAGAGAAGATTAAATAAAACCCTGAAAAACCCAGAAAAAACACACAAATGAGGACAAAGTTGGGTGATAATTATCGTGAAAAAAATAAGACAGACTGGTAACAGAAGCTGAGGCAGTTGCTAAGGTAGGGGGTCTTTGCCCACCATGTTTCCTCCTCCTTATTCCCTTCTTCTAGTAATACCCCTCACTCCCTGAAACAGGGTTGGGCCAGTCATAGTATCCCTCGCTCCCTTGGTTCAGGAAGAGGACCCACACTGGAGCACAGCACATCCCTAGGAATTTTACACTTGTGGTCATGGGGAAGAATTCCCCTGCCTTTCTGTGCAAGGAGCTAGAAGCAGGTAATACTGAGGGTGACCTTGGCCATATTCCCTGTTATGAGGGAATGCTTGCCTATAGGAGGAAGGAATTAGTTTAAGGAGAAATAAGAAGAAATGAGAGAAAGAGATAGGAACAACCTAGACAATTGACTTTCTAGCTCCAGTACCTGAGATCTCTAGGGCCACCCTGCTCCACATGGCTATCTCAACATTCTTGATAAATCCCCTCTGTTCAGCTTAAGTATCACTTTCTTTGGGAGGAGTTCTCTGACATGTAAAGAATTGGTGACAGGTCATTGTCACTATGCTTTCAGAGACCCTTTTTGTATACAGAAACAGCAACACCCTATGAGTATTTACTATGTGCCAGACTCGATGCCAAGGGCTCTACCTGTGTTTCTCAGATTATAGAACTTAATAAGCTGTACCTTCATTAATCATTTTTATGTATATTTCTCCTACTAGAAAAATGAATATACATTTTTCTGGCTAGTCTCCTTTGTGAAAGAAAAACTTTTTTTTTTTTTTTTTTTTTTTAGAAAGCAGGATTTATTTAGAGGACAGAAAAGCTCCCACAGTAGGAGGGGACCTGAGGGAGTTGCCCAGAAAAACTTTTAATTTCAAATTTATTCCAGCCTGTGTATGTGCAGAAGAGATTACAGTTATCTTTCAATATCTTTTCTTTTTAGAAAAAACAAAACCCACAATTTTTAGTTGAAATAAAGTCTACTTTTCCCAAGTCTTTTCTTGCAACTAGGTATGGGTGAGTGAACAAGTTCAAGTTAATGAGATGTAAGTAGGTGTGTGGTGTGTAACTTCCCAGAAGGTTATATAGGGAGGGCACAGGCCCATCCCCCTTTCTCTTAGCCTGAATGTAGACATGATGACTAAAATCTGAGCAGACATCTTGAACCACCAGGTGAGAAGCCATGAGTTGAGGATATTGGTGTAAAAAGACAGAAGGAGCTTGGGACCTTCTGTTGTGGGACAGACACGGAACCCCACACCAGCCTGAACTGCTCAGGTCCAGATCTTGTCTATATAAGTTCCAAATAAAATTCTATCTCATCTTAGCTGTTATTTTGAGTTTTTTGCTTTTCCCAGCAGAACCTAATCCTAACTATTAAATGAGATAATATACATTAACAGATGAACTAAGGTTTCCAGGTACTTGGATAGATCAGTGAAGTTTAAGTCATTTACTCTCTAGATGGAGATAGGAGAGGATCATAGCTGGCCATTATAGGTAAGAGTCATGCATTGACCGGGGATACTAACTACTCCATCCTGTCCTGTGATGGTATCTACAGTCATTCAATAGGGCAACAGTTGTTAACAACAGGTCACTTCAAGACAGTTGAAGTAACTAACTGCATCAGTAAAAGAGAAGCTAGAGGGGTGGAAGAAACCAATAGCGGCTCAGATTACAGAGGAGCTGGAGAAGGGTAAGAAATGTCAATAACAGGAATAAATCAAATTCTAGCAGAATCCAGCAGGGAACTGTCAGGTAGCACTTTTAAAGAGTTTGAAATAGATGTTCCATTATTATCATTAACATCCCAATTTAATAGAAAACAATAAATGTTTATTGTTTTCTATTAAACTTACCTTTGTCGTTTCTCTAAGAATAAAATGAGATGAAAAATTAAAGGACAATTAAGAGCTGAGACTCAGGAACAATGCATTGTGCTTAACTGTGTGGGTGTGTTTATTTCATTTCTGAAGGAATTCAGCTGAAAGGACTTTGTTTATGTGAGTTCTGACCCATATGAAAGCTTTGTCCATTTATAAATACATGAGCCAGACTGACTCTGGGCAAATGGGAGGAACTATTAGGACTATTCGCTTTAATTTAGGGAAAGGAAAATAAATTATTAGAAAGTTGGAACAAATTCTTGCTTTCAGTATTAAAAGAAAAATTGTAAAGTACTAAGCGTCTCTCAGTGCGGCTCATGAGTTCATTTGTTTTGCAGGGTAGAGAAATTAAGAAGAGCAAGGCCTCAATTATTTGTGCTCTAAAGTGGACCTTATCCAAAATATACGCATGCTGATTACAAATCATCCTTATCCATTCACTAAGGAGGCTTCTTCTGGGTCATACTATATCCCAGCAATTTGTATGAGTTATGTATATTGTTGAGCCTTAAAAAGGAACACTCAGGCCGGGTGTGGTAGCTCATGCCTGTAATCCTGGCTCTTTTGGAGGCTGAGGCAAGAGGACTACCTGAACCCACAGGGTTGAGACCAGCCTGGGCAACACGGCGAGACCTTGTCTCTACAATAAATTTAAAAAATTAGTTGGGCATGGTGGTGCATGCCTGTGGTTCCAGCTACTTGGAAAGCTGAAGTGGAGGGATCACCTAAGCCCAGCAGGCTGAAGCTGCGGTGGCTGTGAGTGTGCCGTTGCACTCCAGCCTGGGCAGCAGAGTGAGACTCCGACTCAAAGGGAAAAAAAAAAAAAAAAGGAACACTCAAGCAGGTACATACAAAACATTCCACTGTTTCTTTGACAAATTCTTACCTTAGGTCAGCTTTCCCTATAGTCAAATAAATGAACCAAGCTTTTAATAATGTACAAAATGTTTTCCGAGTTTTCAGGTCATTCAAATACAGTGACCAGAAAATGCACGTATCAGAAAAGAATGCTTCTAATTTATCAGAGCTTGTCCGGAGGGATGCCAAGAACATGGCTCACACCAGCGCACCCACACTAAGGCCCTGACGGGAAACACAGTGACATTTAGGACGAAAGTACGGAGCGAGTCTTCACTTTCAGATAATACTGCATTGTTTAATGTAAGCATTATTCCCCACAAAAACAATCCCTGAGCTCCTGGGCATACAAAGCCATACACTGACAGATTGAATCTGCTCTTTTGAAATTAAAGTTGAGCTCAGAACTCCCATTCTCCAAGGAGTATAAAAGTTCAGGTAGGCGTGAGAGGCACGAGGCAAAGACGCCATTGGGAAGAGAAGTGGTCATTTCCTTGAGTGCCTGGCATCTTTGGCCTGTACTGTTCCACAACCTGGTCCTCTAATAATCTTAAAAACAAGTAAATGTGTGGCTTTCCCACCCTGTCTAACCTTCATGGGATAAAGAAGAAAAGCCAAGTTACCTTTCTCATCTGAGCCAACAATCCTTCAAACTCCTTCAAGTTCAGTGTAGTTCCACTGTAGGACGTACAGCTATTTGCTGCTTTTCCCAGCCAGTAAATGGTAACTAATACCTGTGGAACAATACAAGGCACAAGAGCAGAAGAATTTTCCCTCAAGAATGACGTTTAAACTAAGGAATCAATAATGTTCCCCTAACCGGAAGGCAGGAAGGAAAGAACTGATTTACACTGATTTCCAAAAACGATCACCCATGAGGTATCCATTAAATGTAAAATCATTTTAATAAGAACCCAATGCCATATCAGTCAACACAAACATGATTCGGCAGTTAAAATAAGAGTCCAATTTTAGGAAAAATTGGGTTGTGAGGAAGTAATCTCTAAGTCAGCAAGAAGGAAAATATATTCTCCAAAATCATTTTCACCTAATGAAGGTTCCACAATTAGGCAGCAAAATTTTTCTGAAACCCCTTTGGAGTCTTTACCCAAACAAGCAATGAAAGAAACTGCCAATTCTTTTTGAGAGGTGCTTTTTTTTTTGAGTTGTAGTCTCACTCTGTCGTCCAGGCTGGAGGGCAGTGGCACACTCCTGGTCACTGCAGCCTCAACCTGTTGGGCTCCGGCAATCCTTCTGCCTCAGCTTTCCAAGTAGCTGGAACTACAGGCGAGCGCTACCACGCCCGGCTAATTTTTTGATTTATTGAAGAGATGAGGTCTCATCAAGTTGCCCAGGCGGGTCCTGAACCCTCAGGCTCAGGCAATCCACTCACCTCAGCCTCCCAAAGGTGCAGGATTACAGGCTGAGCCACTGAGCCCGGCTAAGAGAGGTGCTTTTAAAGACATTTCCACTTATGGGCACAGAGGTTCTGCTGAGACCAATGGCAAAAAT